>JANHFX010023890.1:0-111389 GCA_027560015.1 Chloroceryle amazona
GGAGTCTCTCGCTCCCTCCTTCTCCTTCGCCTTTGCTCTCTCCTCCTCCCCCCGCCGTGGGGCGAGGAGGGGGCGCTCTGTGGGGGCTCTGGAGGGCTCTGGTTTGTTTTGGTGTTGGCTGGAGGGGAGGAGCAATACCAGTAGCAGCCAGATGTCGAGCTCTTTTGTTTTCAGAAACTGCCTAATGAGCCCACCGGTTTCCCCCCCTCCCCAGGTGGATAGATGCCTTTGTGCATGCCGGAGACTGGCTGGAAAAGCCAAGGAAGGGAAGGCTCTGAAGGAGTCAGCCATAGGGGACAGCAGGGGCCCTTGGCGGTAGCTGGGGTGGGCACGAGGCCTTCTGTTGGACCTGGAGATTGACGCTGGTGATTGTAGGCTTAGTCCCTGTAAATACTCATCCACCTTCCAAATTTCCTATGAAGTTGTTTGACCTGCTTCAAACAGAGAAGCAATCTCTCTGGTATGCTTTAAGCATATAACCTTTCAACTGTGTGAGTTTTAAAAGCTTTTTGTGGTTAGTTGTGATTATAATGTTGAGAGTTACAAGTCCTGAGCCTTGTTATTAAGGAGTATTACGTTGTGAAATGCTTTCCTGTGTTCATGCGTTGCTTTCATTTTTTTTTTGATGCGGTTTTAGGTTTCTTTTAGGTTTGTGTTACACACTGTGAGTGATGATGTCAGAACCCCTAAGAAGAAGGTGTACATTGACATACCTGTTGCACAGTATAGTTAAATTAAATCTCATTAAATTTCGTTACACTTCAGATAGGTGTAACTGCCAATGTATTCTTTTTTAGTTTCATAAAAAGTGCCCGTTGCTTTCTGCTGTGAGATCTCTAGGGTAGGCCAGCTTGCTGAACCCGCTCTCAAGTTCCTAGGTGTGTGTGAGAAAAGTTCTGTACTTACTTTTAAATTCTTTTATTTTCACCCTGTGATCTTATGTAGTCCAGAAACCTGAGTTTCCTGGCATTACTGCTTTGGAGTAATATTTACTTGAAACTTTGGACTCCTGAAGAAACCTATAAGCTGGGGTAGCTCAGTGGCTTTTGTAGGTTTCTTTTGTACTTCCCCTCAGTCCTGCTGTGTTCTTCGAAATTACTTTCTTCAATGGGGAAGCAGTTGGCTATTTTGGTTCCTCATTATTTTGGCATTGCAATACATTAAAAAGTTTGTTTTATGAGGACAGATCCATTGACTTGTGTTCTTGTTTTTTTTCTTTTTTTACAGCATTGTCACTGATGTTGCAGTTGGTGTGAAGGTAGGATGTACACTTAGCAAATAAGCGGGCAAATTGTTGATAAAAAATGAACTACTTTGAATATCAATAATTGCAAGTTGTAAGATTTTTAAATAGTTATTAATGGTCTGCTAGTGTTTAGTCAGCAGTATATGCTTTATTAACCAATAATCTCTAGAAGTAAATTGCTCTACAGAAAAGACTTTTCTAGGCATTGAACTGTAAACTTGTTCTAGATTAATGTAGTGATGTCAGCTTCTTATTTTAAATCGTAATTTTGCAGATGTTTTTCAAAACAAAACATTCTTGTTGTTGCATGGTGACTGTAAAAGACATGTTTTCTTCTCCCCTCCTCCCCTCCTTTTTTCAAAGCAGTTACTGCTGAAGCTAAAAAAGAAGTGACTGTAATAGGTTACAAATACGTCAGGTAGAATTTGTTATATGGACTGAGAAGTGGGCATTTGCTTTGCTTTACTTTTTATTCCTCAAGTTCAGTTACGAATTTTATCATATTTGTTACAACAGGAAAGAGCTTCCAAGTGGTTGTTAATTTACTGTTTCACTTTCATATTCAAATCTCATGCAGGAATTAAATTGGTACTTCATAGAAGCAGACTGAGAAATAACAAGAATGCAAAGATATATGGGGCAAGGGAACTTTAGGTTATGCCAATGAATGTGTGCAAACATTCTGTTTTGGTGGTAGAAATGTTGAAGTTTTCTCCTGCATAAGGTTAAGTCTCTGTATTATCCGGGTACTTTGTAGCTATTCTACATAGCTGACTTTTTCACCTGAAGCTGATCTATGTTAACTGCTTAGTAAGCCAGGTTTTGTCTGCTAAAGCTCTTTGGCTCAGATTCAGTATTGGTCCTGTTGGATTTGGACTAGGTCTTATGTAATACGGGTAACCTGTAGATACAGCAGCTATTGTGTCAGATGTACCTGTACTATGTTTCTGAGCAAGGTTGCTTCTAGGAGGAGGTTTAAGAAGTCAGTGATGTAGATTCTAGACCTACCTGTCTCCACATATTTGTGCAGTTTTGAAGACGAAAATCACTCTCTGAATGGAGGAAAGTGTAGTTAGTCAAATACTTCTCTGGGAGCTAATCCCAATCAAAACTATGGATCGGCATGATTGTGTCTCAGTTGCCTGGGAGGACAAATTGTTAAGTGACTAAAACTTTAGGAACATATTTAGTAGTTTAGAGGAATACTTAAGGAGGTCTAGGTCTTTCAGAAGTGAACTGCCCCACATGAATAGTATTGAGGAAAAACAATTTATAAATTGCCCTCAGCCATGTCTAATGAAGAAGCAGTTTGGGGTAGACCATGCATTGCTTCAACCTTAAATTCTAACATTCTCACTTTGAGAAGGAAATGGATTCAATATCTCTTTAATTCTTAATTATAAGTAACTCAGAATCTTCTGTGAATTTGAGCATACATGCAATACGTTGTAAGTATGTATTGTGATTTTTGTTGGAACCAGTTTCAGATACTAGCCAGACCATGAAATAGAGACATTTTGGATGACATAAATGCTTCTTTTTCTTCATATAGAAGCTATATTACAGTATAGCATTAGAAACAAGGCAAGACAGGTGTATCAGAGTGATTAAAATAAAGACAAGGAAAGGCACAGAAATGCCAAAAAGGTATGCACTTTGCCTTGTAAAAATGGACTTATTCTATAGATTTTTTTAAAGGCAACAATGCATTTGTGCACAGAAGTAGTGGGGATAAATAAAAAGGATGATTTTCTGAAGAAAGCTGCTAAATACGGGGGGACTAAACTGGGTTGTGCTCTCTGTAACTATCTCAAGATACTAATAAGAATGGAAAATGGAATTTCTCGCTAATTGATGCAGTTAGGGTAGCAGTCTGATGCTAGCTTTTGTGGAAGGCCATGCGAAGAAGCATTTGTCCTTTATTTTCTGTGTTCATTGCACTTGATGAACTGATGCTTTAAAGTTGAGGTATGCTTTACCTATAGGTGGTATACAAACAACTGGGAACACTCATCCAGCCTTTCCTTGCCTGTCGTGCTTTCTTTTGGGGTGCTTTAGGAATGTGTAGGGAGTTAAGTGCTGAGTCCAAGGAGTTGCATCAGCCATCTTAATGCTCTTTGATGTTGCTTTTATTATGGCTGGATAGTCACTGGAAGTTTCCTGTGTGAAATAAATTTACCCAGGGTATTTTTTTTTTTGACCTGATGATTGCTTGAGATGTTGTACCTACTGTATATATGCTGATCAGATACAGCATGTTTCTGATATATTCAATTATAGTTGGATAAAGGGATTGTGACATATGAGCCTTCTGTTTGGAAAATTTATTTTATCATCATCAGTCATGTTGATACAAATTTGAAAATTGTATTAACTGTTGTCTGTCTGTTTTTTCTCTTAAACATAAAAGTGAACTTGTTAGATATATATTTAAATCCACTTGTAAAAGAATAATAGAAGTTAACTACTGTAGTCTGGGAGTTGTCTTTGAATTAAAAAAAGGAGCACTGGCTTATAATGTTTTATTAACGGTTCTATAGTCTCACAGTTGGCTGTTCATGAGGCTGCTAAGTTTGAAGCTTTTACTATTTATTTGTGCTGTATACTTTGAGTTAAAACATTAAAACATGTTGAATGTCCAGTGTTGGTTTTATTTAGGTGTTGAGTCACCAGAAACTAATACCAAAAGCTGAGGAAAACATAAAACTCCAAATGGAGTTGGAAAAAAAAAAAGACAAATACTATTTGAAAACTTGGTTTACATAGAGTAAATGTGGGGATTTGTGCAAGCTGGTATATGTAGTAGGAGTATTCTTCCTAGCTAAAACATGCTTTAATTTCTGAGAGTATTACAACATGTCAAGAAAAGTCATCTTGTAAGTACATATGAAATAACTCAAATTTGATTTGGTGTGTAATATCTTGTTTTGCTTACCTGGAATTCATGGAGGCAAGGAAATGTCACTGCACCCAGTTCACCCTTTATGTTACAGTTTACAAAATAACAGAAAAAGAATGAACTGCAGCTGTGTGTCTAACGTAACTTCCCAAACTCCTCTTGTGTATAAGCAGTTTGTGTAAAGTATTTTTGAACAGAACAGAGCTAAGGATTCCAGTAATGATAGCATATTACATAGTTCATTTTTTTTTAAATTTTCAGTTTCTTGAATTTCTGTACATTTTAAATTCATAGATTTCTTCATGCATGGTTTAAAAAGTTGCCATATTATATGAGACGTTTGGGGTTTTTGTTTTAAAAAGGTACATCTCGGTTGCTCTGTTTTCATTATGTGAGGTCCTTAGTCAGTGAAAATGAAATGGCCTGCTATTTAGCTTCTACTCTCAAACTTCTCATTGCTCACTGGCTATATAGGTTTGAGTATCCAAATCTAGTAACTGTAGTTTGAATTGCTGTCTTGTGTTCTCTTTACAGTTATGATTCTCTAATCTGGATAAGTAAACTGATTTGGCACTTGAAGTGATAGAGCCTTTTTCAACTGTTGAAGTGACTCTTTGAAGTGTGTAATTTATCTTTTCTGTGGAGTAATTATAAGAATCTTTGGAGGGATATAAAATGTGATGTAAAGAATATACATCACACAGGTTCAGGGAATAACTTAGGTGAACTTTTGGTGCATATTTTGCAGATGGTAGTTCTCTTTTACTATATTTATTGCGTGCCACTTCAGTCTAATGTGTTGTCTTTCTCCTGGATGGCATGCGTAGCTGTGCAATAAATAGGGCCTGAATTGAATGACTCATTTGTGTACGTGCATTGCACATTTCACAATGGCTGAGGTGTACTCTACCTGGTGGGAGACAAACAGCAGCCATTCCTTCATTAAGGGCATTATTTGGTGTATATATAGCATTTGTGAACTTGTGACATTGTTGACACTGCTTTGGGCTCCACTGGCTAAAAACTGAGCTTTAGCTTAAGCTTCAGTGTGGACAGGCCCATTTACACCTAGGAGGGAAGACACATATATTCCTGTAAATGTAGTTCTGTAATGTTTAAAGATGTGGTAATGGCCTTTTCCTCCCAATGTCAGGGATCAGTTTTTCAGTGTGCTTAAGTATTCTTGGTGTGTATCTGGTTGGTTATGTTACAGTTGTGTAGAAGGTGCTAAGGAGCACTATGCTAGTACTTTCTAACAGTTTTCCAAACAGTAATGTGTTGCTAAGTCCTTGTTTTTCCTGGTTGCTGAAACTTAACATGGAGAAATATAGTTGTATGGGGAAAGGGCAGTAGCTAAAACCAGAAGAGAGAAGCTGATAGAGAAAAGGGAGAGCACAAAGTAGCAGTGTCTGTAGGTAGTCTTGAAGCATTGTGCACAATTTTTTTAATAACTCAAGTTCTGAGGGGGTAATCTTTTCTCTTACAAAATTATAGAATACTGACTTTTTTGAGTTAACTGAGTGGAAACAAATATTGTGCATATATTGTGTCTTTATTTGAACTGTACACTATAGAGCATGTGTAGAAAAAGGTCAGTTAGAAATTTTAGCATATTGTCAGAAGGTAAATTTAGTCTTAAACTTAAGAAATGAGAAAACGTATTTTTGTCTTTTGTCTGCTTTGTCCTTTGTTTGCTTTTGTTTTGTTTTGTTGTTTTTTTTTTTTTTTTTCCCCTGCAATCTGTTTTTGCCTTCACCATCATAATTCTAGGTACTTAAAGAAAAGAGAGGAATGGTAGGCTAAAAACCTGTTTGACTCATTCATGCAGATAGGTGCCATGTGATGCCCTGTTTTATTGTATATAAAATATCAGAACGATAGTTTTGAGCTATCTTTGCACGTCTAAAATAATTACTAGTAGATTGCTAGTAGCTTAGACAGAGTCTGCTAAGACAAAAATAGATTTTTTTTTTCGTGAATTGGAGGGAATTTTAATTTTGTGCAAGCTAGGATAATGTTTTTAAATCAACTTTTGTGTTCAGTAGTTCTTAGGCATAGCAACACTAGACAGCAAAAAATGTGTGGAACATTCTGTTAGTGAAGTAAGAATGAAGTGTTACCATGTTCAGAAGTTTAGAACCAACATCTGCATTTGTCTTCCCAGCAGTGGTATGGGGAACGTGACCTTGGTGACAGAAAAGTAACTTACTACAGTGAAAGATATCTGCTCTCTGTTTAACAGTAATTTTTGTGAATTGATGCTGTTTGAAATGACTTTCATATTTATTCCCAGAACAGTCTACTCCAATTGTTTTTGCTTCCTAACTTTGTTTTATTGGTGGTTTGTTGTTTTTTTTTCCCTTCATGCACATTCTGCCACCATAATATACATGGAAAAATATGGAGAGATGAAAATTGAGACAATGGAAAAATGTTGAAAATTAGTTTGTGTTCCGTAGCAAGTATGCATTAATGTAAGGAAGGCCTAGTGTGCATGTTTGGTATGCTTCAATGTCTATCACTAATTGTGAATCATCTGTTTTCCATTTGTAACAGAGCATCTGTATTTGCATTTAATTGAGGGGGCTGTAGGAAGAGAAATGTGATCACCTACACTGTCAGAAGAGTATGAGCCAATACAAGCATAAAAATGTGTCCAATTTCTTAGAGCTTTGAGCCATGTTTTCAGAAGGAAATGAAGCGGTGTTCCAGTTTTCTCTGTCACTGTGATACTTGTGCAACAAATGTTTGGGTAGCCACTTTACAAACCTCTCGTGGCAACTTAACCAGGATAAAGCTAATCTGACACAACAGTGAGTTACATCTTTTTTAGTCAGATTTGTACCAAAGCATGTGGTTGCATAAATCCTTATAGCAATGTAGGATTAGGGAGGACAGAATAGGAGCAAGTTGCTGGGGACAGGGAGAAGGTAGGACTGTTGCTTTTGGTGGTAGTTGGTTAAAAAGAGGTTGTGCTTTCACAAGCCATTAATGGGACAGTGATGTTTGATTTTGGGCCTTGGGTGTTTTTTTCATAGCTGCAGGTACCATAGAGCCATTTTAGCTTTTCATAAAGTCATTTTTTCTATGAATCTGTAACATGAGTATTGAATTACAGACAAAATAGCACCAGCACTTTTAATTTTTTATTACAAAATAGCAGAGAATCAAGAAAAAATTATCTTCCTTGGGATCTTATTTTGACATGTAAAAACTGCTACTGAAGAGCCAAAGCTGTACACTTAGATGCTATGTCTCTCTAAGCAGGAAAACATCCAGGTAGTAGCTCTAGTAGGTTGTTCTTACCTGTACTTTTTAACAGTTATGTACAGCTGCTTCAGAGTAACACTTTCACCGCTAAAAATGGATTACAAAGCCTGAAATGCTGGAATAAATTGTTTATTTCCTTCTGGATGTTTGAAGTGTCAACTGGTATTGGCCTAGACTTGCCTGCAGTCTTTCATTACAATTGAAAGTTTGAAGGTTTCCACATGAGGCTGGGTGACATGTTTTAAGTGGAGATTTTATTCTTTACAGCTTTCAAGTTTAATAGTCCATCCTGACATTTAGATGCTTTGAGAAATTTGGCTCTTTTCCACATTCTATTTTGAGAACCTGGAGGCTTTCTAGAGGAATTGAGATTTGTCTCCTTTCAAACTTAAAGACTTTTCAGATTCCCTTGATCGCTCTTTCTCAATTTCTGCAAACTGTGTTTTCATAAATTAGGTACATGGCACATTCCATGTGTACAGTTGCAAGAAAAGTGAATAAAAGCTTAATTTTCTCTTCAATCCTTACTTACAAAACCAAATAAAATAGGAGTGTAAAAATGGGGAAGTTAGTTGTTTGACTTCATAAACAGTATACAGTCGTCTGAGGACAGCATGAAAAAAATTGAAGTGGGGAAAACAGAATTGGTATGGAACTGTGGTCATACTGTGTCCAATTAACTTTATGCAGAATTAAGAGCAAATTATGTTATAAGTGAGTTATTAAGCAACTATGGAGTTCATGGCCTTATTTGATAAGATTTCATGTTAAATAGTTAAATAGTGTAGTCTTTAAAAAAAAAAAGATAAAAATCAAGTAGACATATGCCTTGTATGTAAGGTTCTAAGGAAGTGATAACAAGCTTATAGTTTCAGCTCTGTGGTTTGTAAAATACGTATGAGCCTGCATGTCCTGAATGAATCCTCTGTACATATGAGAGGTGTAAAATTCTATTCATGAGGTAATTTGGATTGTGTGTTTTGACAGCAGTGCACATAGTCAGAGCGTAAGGCAGATGAGGTGTTTCTTCACTAAAGAGAATATATATCCTGTTAAAAATGAAGCATTCATTAAATTCTGATCCATTGCATGTAAACTGAACAAAGTTTATAAATGCTGTTTTTGAGGTTTCAAAGTGTGCTGTCCTGTTGCTTGCAACATCCAGTGACCATAGTTAATTCAGACACTGAATATTGAAGCAGTGTGTTTACAAGTATGTTTGTGTTAGAGGGGAATGTTTAATATCTGGGTTGGAATTCTCATATGCTTTTATTCGTCTCCCATACTGCCAGGTTTCTGGTTGGTATTTTTTTTTCTTTTAAATTGTTCCCAGGTGTTGTTAGAAATGAAGTGTTTTACAATGCTGTTAGATTTCTTTAAATCATGAGATCTGTCTTCTGGCTTGTCATACCCCTTGGGAAATTCATGCCTGTAGGCTGAGAATGACTGTGGTAAATGCACAGTGCAGCTGAAGTTCCTCTGTTTGCTTTCATCTGGGGAGGAAGGAGGGGAGAAAGGGAAGTGGGGGGGGTGGGGGTGGGGGTGGTGCAAGAACATCCTGTTCTTGAGAGGGATTTGTAATATCAGCAAATCTGAATACTGTAAATTAGAGACTTTATCAAAAGATTTATTTTTCAATAGCTTTGAGTGTATTCATTATCTTTTTTAGTGAGAATTTAAGAAATTATTTTAGATGATCCTGTGGACTTCCTAAGAAGGTGAAATTTGGTCACTCGCTTACTGTTTCTACTACTATTGGTTTAGTGCTATCATAGTATTGTAGTACATCCACACATGCTTCTGATAAGCCTTATGTAATACACTCAGTTTATGTTAGGTTCAGCCATAACTTCTGATCAGTCTTCATAGCCTTGAATTATTGGGAAAAGAGCTGATAATGTTTCTCTTTTCATAAACAGTTGTCAAAAATTACTTGGATTCTTAAAAGACTAGACCTCTTATAACCCTCAAGCCAAAGTTGTTACACTTTTTTTTTTAATACCTTGGATGCAATAAAATCTTGGGAATGTTTGAAATGTTTAAAGACCTATCTGGAATGTGAGGAAAATAGTTGGCAAAAACTTATAAATAAATAGTCTATTTTTGATTAGCCTGGAAGGATAGTATGACTGTAATGACTTCCTGAAATTACATAGCTGCTTAATATAACCTGTGATAGCATAAATCCTTATAGTAGTCTCTTACGGGGGAGTGGTGGTGGTGGTAATGAAATCCTGCTATGTAAATCCAGTTTGTCTTGTGAAGGATTCAGAGTTAGCTGGGATGGGTGAAGCATAGAGCTAGGAGGTTTCATTTGCTAAGCTGGGGGCTTTCTCTTTGTATAATTGATTTTGCAAATTGTAAAAGAGACAAAGTATATACAGCAACTGTATTCACTTAGAGAAATAAACTAAAATATCAAAATCCTATCTTCACAGTATATAAAAATAATTTTTGTATATATGATTTTTAAGTTTTTCTGAAATATGATTTCCAAGTTTTGAATGATCTTTTTCATCTTTTTCTGAAAGTGCTCCTATATGTTAGTTTTATCTCATCCATTACTTAAAAGGGTACATTAATGTGCTGTTTTCAGACCATGGATGGAAATGCTTTCATGGGGGCAATGGTGTGATACCATGGGCCTCATTGAATGTACAGCATTGACTCTGCAACAAATAAAATGTTCATGCACTGCAAGAAGTTAGTTTTGCAATTCCCTTGTTTATTTTGTGTAGTAGTATTCTGGCAGATGCTGGTTTAATGAAGAAATACTCTAGATTATCTCTGATCTGAATAGTTAGTGGGTTGGCTTTTATGGAAGATTAATATAGATTAATGTTCTTGACATTGTTAGGAATAGAAATATGTCATAGAAAACGTGCTGCTGAGGACTAGCTGTCAGAAGATGACCTATTAATAGTATATTTGCAGTTTGTGCTTCTTTTGTCCTTTATAGTCTCCTTCCCTCATGCTAAAATGGATATTCAATTAGTGTCTACTATTTTGCTGTTATAGGTACTTTACTTTGTAGTCTATGACAAAATCACTGTGGTGTGTTTTATTAATTTGTTTTAATTTAGATTTGGACACGTGATCAGTGTGTGTATGATCTTCAGGTTTGTTACACAATCTCAAACTTGCTTTGATTCGTTAGAACACAACAGTTAGCACAGATTGAGAAGACAGTTAAGTGAACATTGCTCATGGATCTTCCATTCTTCACTGAATCTGATTCACTGTATTCCTCAGAGATCTGTGTTTATCTTCTTTACCTCAGAAACATTCAGTGGAATTTACCTAAATTACTTGAAAGGTTTCTTTGCTTTGCATGACTTGACTAGAAGAACTGGTGTGCTTGAGAGTAAGACTAGCAAATGTTCCAAGATGCTTGGGAAATGGGTTATAATTTTGAAATTTATGTGTAAGATAGCATAGTTATGAAGAGCTTTGCCCTTGGAGCGAGATGCTTGTCCTTTTTGGCTTAGCCTTAGCACACTCTAAAAGAAGATGTGCATTAAAACAAAAACAAGCACTCCAAACCACAAATTGAATAAAGTCTTATCTCTGCTGAATAAATGTAAGTAAAGTAAATTTTTATGTCTGTGCTGTAATTCAGGACATGCTTGTGTCACACAGTAGTGCCAGTCTAGGAGTGTGCACTGGCTTACTTGAAAAGCTTATGTTAAATTGCTTTACTAGACAACTGTCATCTTAGGGTAACTGCTTTAAAGTGAATGAGAATTACCAAGCAGTTAACTACTTCTCATTTTGTAGTTTAACTGCTCTGCGTTAGAGTACATCATGTGTCTTCTGTTGTATAGCTGATTTTAAAGTTCCATGCCAACTGAAGTACAGACATGTCTAGGGTGCTTAAGAACCGATAAGAAAAAATAACCATATATAACTAATGATATGGTTACGCACGTAATAAGAGATAGCTTTGTCTTCTACCAAAGCTTGGTGAGTGTGTATGGGAGTTAGTAGAGGTTTGCTATACGGTTGTGATTTCATGGTGAATTGGAAGAACATTCCACATACAAACCTGTACATCTGTGAATGAGACTTGTGAACACCGATTTACGAGAATTAAACAAATGTAGAATTTATGATTCATGTCAATATAAGGAAATCGCATCTGCTTATTCTTCTGAAGCAAAACTGTTCAAATTTTTTAAAGTATAATGACAAAAATCGAGTGATTGGCTCTGAATGTATTCATGAAATGCAGAATGATATGTTTCAAAATGAGGACAAAACTCTTTTAACCATTCATGAAACACAAATACAGTAACTGAATATTCACTCTATTGAGTAATCTGTGCTTCTTTTGGATTTTTCTGCAGTGGATTAACAAATGAACAGCTTTTTGAAAGCCTGATTTAGTAGGAACCAGAGTTTATGTAATAATTCGTGTTCTGCTAGTCAGAAGTTTTTGAATCTGAAGGCAACTCAAATTTGAGGTATTACAGAATTGTGAAGTTCCTGCAGGTTTGGGAAGAGCATTGGTACTGGGGATGTTTCAGCTGTTTATGTAGTACCTGCTGTACTGTTGCAAATTAATGCCTGGCATACTAAGGAAAAAAAAAAATGCTGCTGAATAATCTTAATATGCTGGACTATGAACCAGTTCAGTCCAGCAGCTGTTTATGCCTATCCATTTGAGCTGTCCAGGCTACAGGCAAGGGTTTCCAAGCCAGGCTAGGTGGATAGCTGTGCGCAGAAATTGCTGCTGTTACCACTGAGTGAGCTAGCGCTGCTAGTAATCTTGAGCTTTGCAGTATTCTACACATTTAAATATGTTATAAAAATAAGCATACCTTCTTTCTCTTTGATGTTCTATGTTTCAAGTTATACTGAATACCTGGGTTAGTGCATTATATTTACAGTAGAAAGCAATAGAGTTTGCGTAATGGAGAATTCCCCTAACTTGTCTTATCTCAGTTCTGTTTTGTTCAGCTAAATTTTTCCTTGATTATATTTGATTAGAGATCTGTCCCTAGGTGGAGGACAAGGTGTAGTCCTTCTCCTGGTCCTTCCTAATCCTGGTATTAGGCATTGTTCAGTTTCAAAGGTAATCTGTGGTTGAATTGATAGGCACCCTTAAGATTTTAGGGAATTCAGTAAACTGTGTAAAGATTCTTCAGAGCTGCTGTTGAAAACGGTGTAAACTTCAGTGGCTCTATGTGTACGTACACTTACATACTATTTCCAAGAGCTTTTGGATTTCAGGTGTGATTAAACATTAATACACTGCTCTGTGTATGTATACACATACAGTACACTGTGATAAAATGGTAAAGGTTTGATTTTATGCATCTTGCAACCATGCTGCCTGGAACGGTGATATCCTCAGATTAATTTACTGTGCAGTATTGAGGCACCCTGTAAAACATATCCACTAACTAGTCTTGAGATTCTGTTGTCCACAACAGAGTTAAAAAAATGCATATTTATAAAGATGGGTAGTAACTCTTTTCTTGACTCATTTCCATTTTAGCAGTGACCTGAATTAATGTTAAGGGAGCTGAGAAAATACTTGCGAAGTACAGGGGAGGAAAAATAAAATTAAAAAAATAATATATAATCTTCGAAGCATGTCAGTTTTTTAATTATTTTTTTTTTTAATGAAAGGTTACATAAATATTTTGGGGGCTTTTGAGAGATGAAGTCTTGAGGGATGGAAGGGGTACAACAAAAACAAAAGCATGGAAAAAAGCAAAAGCCTCTTCAGCTATGACAAATGCCCATCCTGCAAATAATTTGAGAGGAAAGGATTATCATGTACATTTTCCAAAAAAAATGTTCCTCTGATCTTTTTTAGTCTACTTCTCAGTCATTTTCAAAAAGACCAGTGTGATATTTGTTGTTTTAAGAATAACGATGGAGATTTAATTCTCTACCCTAAATTGTGTTTTACAGGAAAAATAGATGTCCCCATAATGAAAATCTGTAATTTCCTATGAAGACAAGTATTTTAATTTTTTTTCTTAAATAGGGTTGTTAGAATTGAGCTAAACCCTGTATTTCTATTTGTGTAGATTTTCCATGTAGTTTCAGATAGATAGAATAATATATGTGTATATTAAACCAATAAATTAATTTAAATGTTATTGAAATAGTCGAAATATATTTGATTATAAATGAATTTGAAATGCTGGACAAAATTCTGTTCAGCAGTTCTCATTGTGTCTGGAGGTGGCTTCATTTCAGTGGTGGGTGAAACAACTGTGCTTAAGCTGCTCTTATTTCAAAGATTGCCATGTAAATATACTGCTTTACTTAGATTTCAAGTTGTTGCACTTTCTGAAGAGAGGAAGTCTGCCAAATCTGAATAGGTTTGGTTATGCTTGCTTAAGATCTTCTAAAGGTTTTCCCTGTCAAACTGACATTTTTAATATCATCTTTAAAAATCACAAAATAGAGGAAAAAAAAAAATCTCTTACTGTCTCTTTCTTTTTAGAGAGGATCTGACGAACTTCTTTCAGGCAGTGTACTCAATAGCCCGAACTCTAACATGAGCAGCATGGTAGTTACTGGTAAGTGATGCCCTTTCAAAGGAGAAATATATAATTTATACTTGGACTCATTTCTGGTTTACAAGGGGATAACACTGAAACGAGAATCCATTGTGCTATAGAGGGATAAACTGTTGGCATGTATTAGACTGTAGTTGCCTTTCATATACTCACAAACCTTGGGTATCTGAGAATAATAATCCTATAAAACACAAGGCAGCTTTCAGGTGTCTGTATGCTAAATTGTTGATGGGTGGTGGGATGAAAAATTACACTTGTCTTATGCAGCTGCCTTCAAAGTAAGGAATCACAACTATGAAGCAAAGGTAAAGAACTTAACAAGTCCTGTATGACATCAGCTTTTTCACACATAGACATCTACAAGTCTGGGCATTACAGGAAAGAATACTGTGCCAGCTTCATAATGTACTATGGATTCAGGAAAACAGAGTTTTGCTCTGTTATGGTTTAGACTGTTAAAGCAGGAAACTTCACTTTGCTGCTTCAGTCTGAGATTGCAGCAGTTGGTAAAATCTCAGAATGTCAGTGCAAAGTGAGCGTGGTTGTTCTTTAGTCAAATTTCTGATAATGCTAGATGGAAAAGCTTTTCATGAGTTGGCACATTCTGAAATGCTTTCTATTGCAGTTAATGCTTCTGTATGTTGAATATACATTGAGTTCCATTGGAGGGCTCACTTTAGAGGTCTTGCTTTTTCTCTCTTTAAATTTTTTTTCCCCCCTATTTTTTTTTTTTCTTTTTACTTTTCTCAGAGATGTGGAGGAATTGGTTCATAGCATCAGTGTTGCCTGGTCGGTTTACTGCTTCAATGTGCCTGCTACATTTCTCTATCCTTATGTGTTGAGCAGTGTACTTGCTGATATTAGTATCAGACTCTTTCCTTTTAATCTAGTAGTAAAAGATTGAGATTCAGGGTGCAATTCCATGTTATGTTTAGGGTGCTGTGCTGGCAGCTCTTGCCATAATAAGTAGTGTGCTTTCTCATCCTACATACTTAGCAAAAGCAGAAACAGTCCCCCCAGCCAACTCCACGTTTTTGCCCAACACTGTTCAGTGCTCATACACTTGCAGAATGAACTAATCCAGCATTAAACTGTACTGCCAAAAAGTGTCATTTTCTTTTGCAGCAAGTTACTGATCAGTCGTGTGGCTGCGCAGTTGCTACATTCAGTGCAGTGGGGGGTAGCAGCAAAAGAGAGGAGAACCACTTCCATTGGCAGTTCTACAACCAAAAGTGAAGAGGTGATGCTTCCTTGAAACATAAAAAAATGCAGTAGAGTGCATTCATAGCCATTTTAGAATCCCAGAACATTTGTCTCCACTGCTTTTTGTCTGGCTCTGAAAGAGGTCCCTCTTCTTGTATTTATTTTCTTGATGTCCTCTACTTTCCTGTTTATTAGTGCTTCAGTAGTTGACTTTACTTCAGTGAGAAACTAGAATGAGTAATGTGGGTTGTGTGTGTGATAATCTGGATTTGGGCAATTGGAGGGAGAGCGTGAGCACCGTTACCAGGACAAAGTCCTGAATGTTACCAAATTTTCTGTATATTTTCAGAGAAACTTTTAGTTCTGGAAAACTAAAAGCAATTTAATTTATCAAAGAAAAAAAAAAAACAAACCAAACAAACAAAATTAAAAGCTGAGGGAAAAAAAAATAAAAATTACTATAATTCTGAGTTTTTCAGAAGAAAAAATACATGTTTGTCTAAGAAGCCTGAAACTTTAAATTCTCTTCTCCTTGAAAAGTTCTTAAAATGGAAAAGAGTACTTTGATTCCATTATGTGGATTTGGGAGTTTGCTATATTTAAAAAGCACAGATTCTTCTTCCAACTTTGTTTTTCCTTCCTCCCTTTTTTAAGTTGAATTTAAGGTTTGAGTTCTGTGGTTTTTGTTTTTTAGTTTTGTTGTTTTGGTTTTTCGGTGTGGGTTTGTTTTTATATTTGTTTGTGTGGGTGCTTGTGGGTTTGTTAGCATTTTTGAGAGAGTTTTCAAATTATTTCACTCTTTACATTTTATACAAGTAAGACCTATTGATATGTCTCTAGTCATCCAGAGTGATAACTGACTTCTCAAAAATTACCTCATTAATAAACAACAGTGGTCTGAGTAGTAGTGTGGTTACTGTAGTATCAGTTACCTGTTACACAATTAATATGAAGACTTTTATAATACGAGGAAGTTGGTGGAAAAATAATCCCAAAGAAAACAATCTGAGTGCAGTATGTTAATTCAAGCCATTCTTTATAGAGGTCAGTGGAAAGGCTAGCTTGGTTTGGGGTTTTTTGTTCATTTTTAAGCAGTTGCTTGGGATTATTTATGTTCCAAGTTTATTTCCTGCCTGCCTTTGTTAAACAGCATAAGCACCACCCCTCTGTGGAGTAGGCTAATTCCATAGTTTACTGTTATTTCTGAATATATCATTCCATAGCTGTTTGCTTATTATGAGCCTGGAAGTACTTTTTCCAAACTTGTACAGTTTTCAAGTTCAGATTGTAGATGCAGATGTGATCAAACCTGAAATGGAAACCTGTATGTTAATTTTTCTGTACCCATCTCCAGAAGCAAAATTAGTTCAAGTGTTCTTTGTGTCCAAATGAGTGTCCTTCTCTGCTTCAGTTCTGTTGCTTTTCTCTTGAAAGAATTTAAAATTTCTGTGAATAGTTTTATTGCTGCGGCCAAGACAAGGTAATGATGAATCTTCCTTGTATTTTCTAGATCTTAAGAAAAATCTATAATTATTGATTAAATTCTTTGTAAAGGAGACATGCTGTAGAAATCGGCCTGCTCTGTAACTTTTAAAATGAGTACTTGTGCTTGGCCTTTCATTCTTTAAGTTTGGAAGTTTTATGATTTTAAGAGATCTGGTCATTGTTTTCTGGTTCTGACCTTGTTATTTTCAACATCTGATCCCATGATATTTTCCAAAACAAGGAGTCAGTTTACAGTCCTCTGAGTCTTGTTGGTAAAAGTTTGCAACAGTCAAAAACTGAGTCATCCCTAGCAGTGCCCTAACAGGCCTTAGAGCAAAAACTTGTGAATCCCAGCCTTATTTCTTTGATTCTCTGCTGTACAAACACTAACCTAAACCAAATTGCCTAAGTTGCCAAAAAAAATGACCTTTTCGCAGCAGTGGGTGGTTTTGGTAGACCTGGGGACTGTGTCTTAAGGGGCGAGGCTAGAGGTGAGGTTTTTATACCCATTTATCATGGTATCAGTTGCATTCGAATTTTTGGTATTCATCTGCCATTTGGTTAGAATACTATAGTGCTTTAATGCTTTTATGAATAGTCTTGCTCTAAATATCTTTCTTAGAGAAAGGTATGAAAGATAGATGTGTTCTCTGCCATGTAGGGAGTCTTGTATATGAATCCCTCCCTGTTTGTTTTTTTTTTCGGAAAGAAACTTGCAAAATTGTTAGACATCTGTTTGGTTTATATTCTTACTGATTACTTGAAGCGTTGTTAATTTGATAAACAATATGGAGTTAAGGAAAATGCTAACATGGCCAAAGGACATTACTCAGAATACACTACTGATCCTTGAGCATTCTCTAAACAACTTTGTTATCAGTGTCCATCTTCAAGACTATATATGAAAGGAGATTGACAGTATATTAACATTCACTGCAAGTCAAGTTACTGTTTAAAGTACTTTATCTCTTGTAAAAGAACAGACTTAAAAGAAAGTTCGACTTGGGTAATTGAGAATGACTTCAGTGTGAGTTCTACCACTTAATTCTTAATCCTTGTATCTCCTGTTTGGACATCATTTGATTACTCTCCTTATTATGTGGAATTTCTTTCAGTTAACCATTTATATTTAAATATGCAGGATTATTTTCTTCTCCTGGCAATATGGCAGAACATCATTCTCTAAACATTGAGGGAAGAATTACATCTACTAGATCAGAATTTGTGGCAGGGGAGAACAGCTTGAAAGGTTCCATGTCTAAGCATTCCTAAGAAGTTCTCTTCTTGATGTTAGATGTTGAAGTTTCTGAGCTTTTTAGCACCGACATTGATATGTTGAAGTTATATTGTCAGAACCAGAAGCCTTCTACTGCTGCTTTTGCTGCTACTACTGGTTTTGTTCATCTTTTCTGAAAATACTGTTCTTCTGAAATACTGTTCTTCTTTTATATCACAATTTTGCTTGATTCTGATCTCTTTGGAGAGCATAACCCTCTCAAAAGATCTGTGAATTCTTGTGGTTTTTTTTGTGTTGATGCACAGCAGACAATGACTAGAAAGGCAATTTAGGTGAACTAAAATATGATTTGGTAACAGAATTCTGAGAAACCAGAGCTGAAGCCAGGATATAAAAAAAAAATATTTTGACTGTGGATGTTTTTAAAGAGATTAGTAATGCACATTGCAAATGGTTTTATATAAATAATTTTTTTAATCTTTCAGTGCTGTATGTTCAGTAAATACATAACTGCAGCTGCTTATTCTACAGCTTTTAAATCTAAGAAGTAATTGCTCTTTAAGAACTAGAAAAGGTGTTTCCTCTCTGATGGATCATGTCTATGCCGAACTTCTTAAAGAGGCTTTTTTCAGGTGGAGGGCTGCTTAATGGAGGTTTTAGGAACTGTTATATGTACGAAGATTCTCATGCTATGAATTGAGTTGCTGAAATCCACACACACACAAAATTTAAGGGATGTAGATGAAAAACAAAAGAAGTTGACGAAAGCTTCATGAAAACTGGGTTATCAAAGACACAGGATTGAAGCAGAAGAATTGGCAGCTTTTTTACTATAACTACCACCATTTTCATTGTTCGCTTTTGTGTGTTTGAGTTCAGTCAGTAAAAACACTTCAAAAATTTTCAACAGAGCTCATCAAACTCCTGGAACTTTAAACAATACGATTAATCTTGATCTTGTTTTTACTTCATTAGCAGGGAATGTTAGCAGTGACTTCGGTAGGTGATTCACTGTATTAACAGAATACTTAGCACTGAGGCATACAAGCTAATAATATTTCAAGCGCGGTGTTTAACTTGGGCAATAAACAGAGATGTGCTGTTTTTGATGGCACATTAAGTAAAATTGGTTATTAGTTAACATTAATGATGTCTAAGCATAGGTAATTTACTTCTGAAGTTTGCAAATTGATTACGATTAATAGTAATTGGAAAGATTTGAAGAAGTACAGTACATGTGATTGGGAAATGTAATAATTTAATAATAGATGGTAATTTACATTTTTCTATAAATATACATGGGTATGTGTATAAAGTAAAATTTTTATCTCTTTGTAAATTAAGAAACTTAAAAAAAAACACATTAAAACCACAAGCAAAACATAAAACCAATCCCCTTAAAAAAAACCTCAGGATGGGAGAAATAAATTGTTGCAGCTATTACTGATTTCTGTCTGCATCACTATGTCATGTTAGTTCGTTTTTGTTGCATTTTAGTTGCGTTTCACTCTGTCATATTTTTGCCTGTTTTTAAGGGTCAAGGGGAAGTGCATTCATTTTAGACCACAACATTGAACAGCCCCTATACCATGTTGTTGTTACCACGGTTGGTAAGAAAACTTATATAGTGCTCAGTGGGTTTTTGGAGACAGAGGTGCAGCCTATGTGAAGATGTGCCAGTTAAAAGCTGCATACTTAATTTTAATTGTTTGATGATTTTTACTTATTTAAGCACAGATTGCTGATAGGAAGTATTCTTTGTACTATGAAATAGTTTTATTACTGATTGGTCAAGATTTTCCTTTGTACATGGCATGTGTGCATGGTAAAAAAATCCACCTATCTCTCCTGGTTAATACTTCAGCTCAAGTGATGAGACTTCCACAAGGTGGTAGTGGCCTAGCAAAGCAAGGGTTGTGGAGTGTAAGTTTTTTCAAGTCTTGCGGAACATGCTCATCCCCCAAGCCCCAGAACAACAACAGAATCCCCAACAACCAACCAAGCATAATTAACACTGAACATGTACCTTTTGATTTTAAGGTCAACAAATGGAGACTTCAGAGAGCTTTGCATTCTTCATGTTTCATCTTATTTGTGTGTAGTACTTCCTTTTTTCGTTCTTTCTCTCAAACATTTTGAATTCCAGATTTTGTCTTTAGCTGGAACTTCTGAAGATGTCTGTAGGTCCTGTTTTTCTGGTTTTGGGAACCTGTTGGCACTGGTGCAGAAGTTTGTCACTGGATCAGACCAATGGTCTCATTTTCCTATGTTCTCTCTGTGACATCAGGCAGGGTGTATATATTTAAGGGAAGAACATTAGAAATGAAAACACAATGGACTATTATACCCTCCCAGTTTATCATTGTGTGTAGTTTCCCTAGCTGGTTGTTTTATGCAGATGATTGTGTTCAGTAGCCACTGCTATATTTAATCTCTCTGTCCAGTTGTAATCCACAATTGGCAACTAGGTATATTCAGAATTTCATCACCTTTCTCCTAGTCAGGAATTTCCTGGGTGGATATGTCTCCTATGTTCTACTTGTTGATAATGTTATATTTCATATATTTAGCTAAGCTGAAACAAGAAGTACTTTCTACATTAGCAATGATAATGAATAATACTATTAGCTGGCTTCTTGTCTTTAATGTGTAAACTGATTGGAAGATAAGTGTTTCAGGAAAGCCTAAGTATTTACATTTTGTTTTGTAGTTGATTGTTGATGTGTACTGACAGCTGTGAAGCAGAGATTGACTTCTGGAGAAAGGATGTTTATTTCTCAGTTATTTCACTACTGCAGATATGCAGGGTTTTATAAGCAGCATCTAAAGATTAATTTTTAACATTTTTTTCCATGAAATAATAGGTGAAAGCCACTTACTATATGCAGAATCTTTATCCATAGCCATACAGTTACACTTCTGTGTTAGGAGATTGTGTGAATATGAAAGGTTATTGTAAATTAAAATTACATATCTAAAATAAAGACTTCATGTATTTTCAAGGTAAATTATGTGGTTTTGGCCTCAGAATACTTTAGGTCTTATTTTTTTATTTGTCAAAAAATGAAATAAAAAACCACTTGTGTGCAGGCAGAGAAAAATTCCTCTGGGATGAAATCTTATTAAAACATTTAAAAAAAAAAAAGTTTATCACCAGGAATTAAGTTATTCACTGTTTGCCAGGAGATGTGGTGAAATTTAAGATCAGCTTGTTTGGTTTTTTTTTTTTCTGTAAAAACTTCAGGGAGCATTGACCCTTCATAGATTGAACAATTGAATGCCTTGGACTTACAGTGTTCTTTGTGTATGTTGCACTTCATTCCATTGCTTATATATAGGCTTCTGTCTCTGTGTTTAATAAATTCGGAATATCTAGATAAAACAGCTGTGGACCAAAGTTGTTTAGATAATGGCCACTTACAGGCTTTGCCAACTCTTAAGCATTCAGTTTCAACAGCTTGATCTATACTAAATTGAAGAAATTCTGTGCAACAGTGATGTGGCTTACGTATCAATTATGTTTGGACTGTAGGATCCTGTTTAGATGGGAGAGTAATGCTTTGAATGCCATTTGTAAAGAGGAGATTTTGTTTAGAAATAGACAACTGTTTATAGACGTGTCATATGGAAACTGGATTTTTCTTCTTGATGGAGAGCCAAAGAGGGTTTCCATCAGTGCATTGGCTGTTGCAGAGCAGGGTTTTTTTTTTTAGCCTGAATTAAATGTGATGAATATTCAGGAATAGATTTTGGATTGCTTTACTATTTATTTTTTTTTCTTTCTTTCTTTTCTTATTTTTTTTCTTTTCTTTTTTACTTTTTTCTTTCTCAATATATATTTAAGACTGTAACTTGATTATTAAATTAATTTACATGGTGTCATGCAGTTCTCATAGGGATTTGTTTGTTTTTCCTCAATGTATATCTTTGTTAAAATGTTACCTGTTAATCTGGAAGAGGTTTGAATTGGATCAGGCTTTTCAAGTCTGGTGAGAACCAAACTACCTGATAAAATAGCTACTTTGCTATAAGCTTCTAGTTTAATAGCAGCTCCTGAGTGGTAGTTATTAGTTGGCTTGTGAGGTGTACACCTTCAAAATCTACTCCTCCCCACAATTTTCTGCAGTTCTGTCCTCCTCCTGTATAGGGAAGGACCTTTCAGGTTGCCTGTGTATCTCTATAGACTCCATTTCTACCATAAGATAACCTTACTCTTTTGGTACCTTGTGCTTCTTGATTGACCTTTTAATGTTTATCGACACCAATTATGCTGATACAGTTTGTTAGAGAAAGAAGTTGTTGTTTTAACAGTGGTTGAATTCACCTTTCAGTGGCTCTGAACAAGTGTTCTCATGTTTTAAACATTGTGTTTTTCTATTCCCAAGTGCAGTTTAATGATGTGTCTCCAGCTGAGAATTGCTTTTGAAATGGCAAAAAGAGAGACTAAAGTTAGGGGGAAATGGTGCCAAAAAGTCTTAATAATTGTTCTAAAAGTTAAATTTAATTTGTTCCACAAATGTTTTGAAAAATGTGTATGTGTATGCATATTTAGTATATGAAATGCACCCTTTATTAGTGCCACTACTGAAATAGTAAAGTGTTAGGCTATGATGGTTGGATAATCAGAAGTAGAAACAGTACATGTTCTCTTGCCTTTCAAGAAATAATAACCATGGTTGTGTTATGTCCTCTTGAAATGCAGTGTTAAATGTTCTGGGGTAAAATTTACTTCTGGAAGGTGGGCTTCTTTTTTTTTTTTCCTTTATGAACATTACCAGTTCAGCTTTCATTGTGCAAGGTTTGATTCTGCCAGTAAGTACTGAAGACTTTTGTCATGGTTGCTTGCCTTGCTGCTGCAAACATTCTTTGGGCATTTACTTAGCATTGAGAATGCTTATTGGCAATCCCTCATCCTGTCCCTCCTGCCCCCTGGTTTTCTGATTGCCGTACATTCTTCACTGCTTAAGTCTGTATCTTTTTGTGTATATTATTTTAGTATATTTATAGATCTACTTTTTCACTTAAACAACTGCCTGTGCTAAAATGTTTATATCTCTCTTTTACAATAATAGGTAGTTTAATAGAGATTTTGTTTAAGATAGTTTAAAAATAAAATTGTGTGAGACTTGTACAGATGAGTTTAAAGCGCTTAACTACTTATGAAAAGTTACACCTATATAGAGCACAATGTATTTTATATTTGTTCTTTAAGCCTACTGCAGCAAAAGTTGAAAAACTGTGTAAAATGCAAATATCAGATAGCAATGCTAATATATCAAAAAACAATTTATTCACTTAATACAATAATTATTAAAAGGTTTCTTTGCAAATACGTATATGTGAGTGATTGTGTACTGGCTAGTGATACTTTTACTAGTAACATTGGGTCAGCCTAAAGTGTAATACAAATACAAGTTTTAGTTTAAAAATAAAATAAAAAGAAATCTTGGACGTTATGCTCTGGAAAAATTAGTATGTCAAACTTAAATGTTGAAAACCACACAAGACAAAACAGCTTTGTAAGTACTGATAGAAGCATTCATGGTATGTACTTTTCTGGTGATGCAATAAACCAGGGATTTCTTACCAGTTTCAGAAAATCTTTTAGTTTAGAAACTTCTGTTTACACTTTCTCATTTCTCATTTCATATTTAATTTTTGAAACTGGTAATGAGTTCACATTATTTAGAAAGATTAGGTATTAAAGGAATTGTCAATGTAGTTTCAGTATCACTGTAATTCTTTTATTCTTTGCAAGTTTGTTTGTAATGTGGTGTTTGTAATACATTTTTAAGCCTGTTAACACAGTGTTGTTACATTTTTGTTTTGTCTTCTATAGTAAGTTGGAAAACACTTAAGTGTCCCACAGTAGAAGAACTTTTTAAAAAGCTCTGTCCTAGAATGATTGGAGGGGGCAGGGAGGGAAGTTTAAGGGATGACCTGCCTCTAAGGCATACTATTTTTAACTAAGATAATGTCTTGAATTTTGGATTTAGCTAAATCTAAAGATAGATAGGTGAAGTGGAAGGTAGAAACATTCAAATTAGAACAAAGAGGTTTAGCTTCTTCAAAGAAGATATAACGCAGTGATGGAAGCAGTTCCTGATGCAGAGATTTATTCTTTTTCGATCCCAGAGAAAGACCTTATTCTTGAAAAAGTTATAAGTACATTTATAAGTTTGTTCAGGGACCCTGAGTTTGCTAATTTTCCTGATAGCATTGAAAAGAAAATTAAATGTCATACCTGGTTTGGCTTTTCAAATCCAGATCTGCAGTGTAGATCTTCTTGACTTTTAAAAATAAGAATGTTTCATTCCGTGCTTTTATTCTTGAGTAAGTTGGCTTAGTTTAGGCAAACTGAATTAAAAACTTGAATCGTTGATTATGGTTTAAGCATACCCTTAGTAAAACTTTGTGCTCACATCAGTCATAAATGAATGTAACAGTTTCATGCAGGGGATCAGATTCAGTATAAATGACTTTCCTGGCACAAATTCAGAATTACATTCTGTAGTTACAGCTGTGGGATAATTGAGGACTCCTTTATTTTCTTCCCTCTGGAAATCGCAGCCATCTTCTTTCTTAAAAAGACAAGGCTTTTGGAGGATTTAAGATACATAAATGTTTCCTGTTGATTCCCTTCACCCCCATTTATTGTTTCTACTACTTTAGTAAGTAAATAAATGTAGTCTAGTTCATAATTTTTTCATTTTAAAATCTTCTTTGGTATAAGCCTAACTTTTGAATTTGAACCCTAACAAATATTTTTCTGCTAGTCACAATTTGTGTGTTTTTTGGAAGTACAGGTAGCTATTGAACTTCTAACATGAAATCAGAGGTTGAATAGCTCACACTCTAATTTGCATGTTTTGTAGCTAGAAGCAGAAAAAAGGAAGTCTTAACACTTGCTTCTCTCATCTCTAAATGCATTCTGGTTTTCAGCATTAATTCATTAATAGTCATACAGCTTATGACAGTGGTGTTCTTTAGCTCTTGACTCTTTCTGGTGCTTACTCTGCTGACATTTGTAGGTAGCAGTTTTATTATCTTTTAACCAAAGTAAATAGTTTTTCCTGTCCTCCTTTACAAAGACTTTTTTCCATCCAGCTGGCTAGCTCTTTATCACATATGTTCAAGAAAAGGGAATTCGAGCTGGAGTTCTGGACAGTAGTCTGAACAGTATCTTTCCTATCCATGTTGACTGCATTATGTTTAGTTGATTTTTCCTTTTCTGTGGATGAGCTTGTAGTTCATAATGGCCATTTTTGCACTTGGTCCTTGTTCTGAAGTTGTGGATTTCATCAGACTTTGTTGACGTCAATCGTTTCTCCAGTGTGATCTTTCTCGGCATTAATAATTATTCCTGTTTTGCTCTGGTACTTCTCTACTTTTTGTGTCTGGTTCCTTAGTACAAACAATCCTTTGAACTTTTCCTTAGCAGCTCTGCTAATAACTATTCGCCACCGTTTTTCTCCTTTCAGAAAAATTCTGGGTAACCTCTAATTACTTTTTAGAATTATTTCACAGTTCTTAGGTGAGCCCTTCTAAGTCATAATTAATTTTCTTACATGGTATTATATGAGATGCTTCACTGAAAGGGAGATGAAAAGGATTTGCTGTGTTTTTGTCTTGTTTAGAAAATGAATTATTGAAGAGAGCTATAGAGTTAGTCTTGAACAGTCCAACTTTCATGAAACTATGTAACATTGGTCTCCTTAGAATTTTGAACTTTATTTAGATAAAGCTTAAGAGATGGCTTCCTTGAAAAATGCCACATATTTGCAATTAACAGCATTTTTATTAAAGTTCTAATATCAGTAAACTTTTCAAATATAGTCTGAATATGTCTTTCAGCCAATGGTAATGACAACAAGAAATTCAAAGGTGACGATAAAATGGATGGGGCTCCTTCTCGTGTTCTTCATATCAGGAAATTGCCTGGGGAAGTGACAGAAACAGAAGTTATTGCTTTAGGTTTACCTTTTGGTAAGGTAACCAACATCCTGATGCTAAAAGGGAAAAACCAGGTAATTCACTGCTTTCCATTTTTTAATATGCTTACTCTCTGATTTCAAAAAAGGCTGTTAAAATGCTATTAAAAGTCATAGTAAGTACTAATAGTAAATATTAAAACAACAACAACAAAAAACAGCAAACCAACCAAAAAAGAATAACAACAAAAAAAATCTCCCCCAAACCCCAACCTTTGTTTAATTTTTTTTTATGAACTTTAACTGTCTTTTTAGTAAATGTTTTTGGAGGAATGGGATGTGGGCTGTTAATGTAAAGCAAAAAGTTAAGATAAATATTTATTCCTACATCTTCAGAGATTAATTTTTTGGACATGTAGCTTAGCAAATAAAATTTGTATGTAGAGAATGACATCTTCTGAAGACTGGTATTTCTTAACACACATTATCAGACCCCTCAAGTGTTTTTAATGTGCTGCTAATATGATTATCTGCAATGTGAATACTGAAAATGGACTGTTTAATTACAGGCGTTTCTGGAACTTGCTACAGAAGAAGCAGCTATCACTATGGTAAATTACTACTCTGCTGTGACGCCTCATCTTCGTAACCAGCCTATCTATATCCAGTATTCCAATCATAAAGAACTAAAGACTGATAACACACTTAACCAGGTATATTTACTGTTATATAGTATTACAGATATAGACAGGAGGAAATGAAGCATGGCTTGTATTCTTGGCTCATGTGGCACGTCTTTAAATCATTTGGTTTTATCCACATTCTAACACTGCTGTTACCTATGAGCATTCCATTTGGTGATGTTGAAGGGGATTTGCTTCCTGTGTGATCTTTCTATTATGATGATTTTTCTTCATCTTCCCTTAATGTAAAAAGAAAAAGGTTCTGAAGTGTTCTTTAACTTCGATTTTTTTCATAAAATAAGTTTTCATCTTAGAGACTGTAGGATGAAAAAATGAACTAACACCTGAGATGCTGGTACCAATTTGAATTTCCATAGTGATAATGACTAATGCCAATGTCTGCGTTTTAGTGCTTTGAATGATCAATGCTCTGGTAGCTCTGGCAACCTCAGCTTATGTGATGATCTGTTCCTGGAGAAAAATACCTTAATGGTCACTGTAGAGATAAACATACTTAACAAAGAAATG
Source organism: Chloroceryle amazona (assembly GCA_027560015.1). Classification (NCBI taxonomy): domain Eukaryota; kingdom Metazoa; phylum Chordata; class Aves; order Coraciiformes; family Cerylidae; genus Chloroceryle; species Chloroceryle amazona. Next base: position 27,022 of record JANHFX010023890.1, read on the forward strand.
CTTTGCTGTTTTTTCTGCAAAACCTAGTTCACAATAAATATAGATACATATGCTTGTTTTTAGTAGAACAGGAAAATTAGCAAAACTAACATGGTGATCATTTTGTATAAATTATTGGGAGAGAAGAGAGACATCAATTTACCACAAGTCAGATGATTATTTTAAGGATAATTTCTTATGTTTTCTTTTTCTTGTTACAAAAGCCAGTGTAAGTACCAAGTTAGTTTCTGTTATTTATGTCCTGGCTTAGGTACATAAATAGGAAAATTGTAACTGTTACCTTTAAAAAACAATTTTGGGGTAATCTGTTGAAAGACCTCTTTGTTCAGATTAGGTATAGTATTAGTTTTTCCTCTTCGTTTGTCTAAACATTTCAGTTCCTTAGAATGTTTTGATAGTTTGACTGCTACAGGTAATTTTTAAAATTGAGATTATTTTTCACTCAAAATATTCATTATGTAGAAAAATAAATATGTTCAATTATTCCTGAAAAATAGAATAGAGAATGAATTTTGTCTGCACATACAGTGAACGGACGTACTTCTGTAACAAGTACATCTCTTACATTGTCCTCTTGTTTCTTTGGTGGTACTGTTTTTGTACTTCATGTGTCACCTTTTCAATGTATACAATATGCTGATGCTTCAGCAGCTTTTATTCCACCATACACATTAGTACCCTATGTAAACATAGTCCCAGTCTTTTGGGTCTGTTAATTTAGAGCTAAATGCTATAAATAAATAACTTGGCAGTAATTTTAAATTTTTTTTCCTGGATGTTCAAGCAGGAAGATATGACGAAGTCAGGATATTACTACATGTAACTGGAAAGATAGGATAAGAAGTTGGAGAAAGGTGCAGATATCTTAGTTCCAGGAAAGACAGAAAAAATATATTGAACCAAGGGGTGCTTTAAACAGCCAGGCCTTTAGAAATTATGAAAGTTGGAAAATTTCTGTTAAGCAATGCTATTCTGAATTTCTCAGTAATAGTAGCTTCCAAGGTTATTTTTAGTTATGTACTTGGAATGACTTGGCTCTGAATAAACAGAGTCAAAAGGGACCATTTAAGTTTTCATCTCGGCTTTATATATATGAAAATCATTTTCCTGTGAGACATCAAAATACTGTGAGAGGAGCATTTAAACTCAGATTTAAAACAAACTTCTCTTGCCTTGTTTAATACAGTATCTAGACTCAGAAGAATTCAGACTAGAATGATCTCCTTAACTGTAATTCTTTTTAATCATCGGTCTGTTGTAAGCAGTTTAGTTCTTCTGCACAGACATTGCAACATTTAGAAAAAAAAGTTATACCTTCTGAATGGGGTAGCTGATCTTTTAAATTAATTTCAATTTTGCAAAAATAAGGGGAAAAACCCCTCTACATACTTCTGGAGAGATTTGAGTAGTATATGGTACTAAATTTTGAATGTGTCTGGCAAAATGCTCTGTTAGAATAATTTACAATACCATTAGAATAATTTTATAGATTTTTATTGTTATTTGGCAATGTTAAGTCTTCTGTTCTTTTATGTATTCCCATTCTTCAGTGCAATCAAACTCTCTGTAAAGCATAGATGGGTAGTACCAACAAGGGTCATATGTTATAATTGCTTTCATAAGTTTTGGTTCCTTGGGTTTTGCAGTCTAAACTCTTTCAGTCACTTTAAGGTCTGAGTTTGAATATATGTGCTTCTCCTGTGCTTACAGAAGGAGTGAGAAGTAATTATGCAACTCTGCCAAATATCTGGCCAGCTTGGAAGCTGTGTATTTCATACATTAAGGAAAAAAAAAAAAAAGAACATGTTGTTATCAAAAGATGTTTTTGTAGAGTTGCAGTAATTAATGTTAAACATACAGGTAAATTTTGTTTTCCCAACCTAGTGTTCACCGGGTTTGTTTTTTGTCGTTTCCCCCCCCCTTGCCTTACTCATTGATTCGTTTCAGTATGAGGAGTATCATGTAAGTTCTGAGACATGAAATTGTGTAGTAGATCTAATACCTTTAAAATATGCAGTATGGATTAACATGGTGGTTACTGTTACCTGGCATACTCACTTGTCTCTCTGTTTTGTATTGTTTTGCTTCATAAGGCTACTGTAATGAAACTATTAAGTGGAAACCCTTTTTTCTGCACTTTTTCTTACTTGGAAAAAGACATAGATGTGTGTTCTTGTGATGTAATCCTGTTGGTTACCTTTTGAATTTCTAAAACCTCGCTTGTGTTTAAAAACCAAAAAAAATCCCCACACGTGGAGAGGATTTTGTTTTTCCTTTTATGAAAGATGATGGATAAGAGACACAAGTTTGTTTACCTCTCTGTGGCTGCAGCTTTCTGACACTTGTCAATCTTATTTATTATTTCATGGTCTTAAAACTGAGAAGTGTGGAAGTGTTAGCTTAGCCTTGTGTCTTCCTATCAGAGCCATCTATGCAATTAAAATGGCAGTGAAATGTTAAATGTAATACAAGCTCTTGAAAAATAGCATAAATATTTCTGGTTTCTGAAGAATTGGGGTTTTTTGCTTGTTAGTTGGGGTTAATTTTTATTTATTTAAAGGGAAGAAAAAAGTCTGTAAAGAGTCTTGAAACCTACAAACCCCTCACTCTCTTTATCCTTGCTAGTAGAACAATAAGCTTCCTACAAGGAAGATTGATATTGGTGCCATTTGAAGCCCCTCCTTACTGTGTTTTAGAGATTGATGTTTTCATTTTTATTGTGTCTTCTCACAGAGTCGGACTGCATTGCACCTATATTTTATGATGTCTATCTCTGAGTTTTAAATAGGTGGACTATTTGATGTTTCTGAACTTAACGATATTAATATTCTGATTAATTTCTAGTTATCATATTGAAATATTAAAAAGTCTTTTCTATTTTATTTGTTTTCAAGCGAGCCCAGGCTGTTCTTCAGGCAGTGACAGCTGTGCAGGCAACAAACGCTCCCATTAGCGGAACCACTGTTAGTGAGAGCGCAGTGACTCCGGCTCAGAGTCCAGTACTTAGAATAATTATTGACAATATGTACTATCCAGTAACCCTGGATGTTCTTCATCAGGTAAGCCAGATTTCATTTTAACTTGAGCTGTGATTGGGAGGAACTTGTGTGTAAAAACTTTATGGTTTCTTTGGCAGATATTCTCTAAATTTGGTGCTGTATTGAAGATAATCACATTCACAAAGAATAACCAGTTTCAAGCTTTACTGCAGTATGGTGATCCAGTAAATGCACAGCAAGCAAAACTAGTAAGTATAGGTCTCTTAAGGCTGGGGACCTCCTTATACTCTAAACATTTGTAAAATACTAATAGAACAGAATACTGACCATAATAATGTGTCCTACTCCACCACTACTTGTGTGAATTTTTTTGAGATAAAAAAAAAAATGGGAGTAGTTACATAGAGTAAAACCTGTGTTTAAAAGATCCTATGTTTAAGCATACTATGTCTATAAAGAATTGTATAATTATGAAATATTTTAGTAAGACTACACAGAGATGAAATAATATGCAGGGCTGCAATAGCGAAAATGTCAACCAGAAGTAAAAATGTCAGATGTAATGTTGATGCATAATTAATGTATTGTAAGTAGCAAATTTAGTAAACCCATTGGATTACTGTTGATAGATACTTCCTAAGTATCAAAACAAAGATGTGATTTGTGGATTGTAAATGGGTTTGTGAAAGTATTTTATTTAGTACCCTAAAAAGGAATCTAAACTTTGTTATAACTGTAAATGGCCAGAAAAGAGAGCACAGTCTTACTCATGGGACCAGACTACGAAGACAGATTGGAGCAGGTTTTTACTTTTGGTTTATTGGAAACTCTCCTATCCTGAGTAGGAGAAGCAAGAACTGATTTTATTTGTTATAGCAGGAGAGAGAGACCCTATGGATTAATTATGACAAAGTTCAACAGCAAGTCATCTAGACTCGATGTTTTGAATTAATTGAATGGGATATGCTCACATCTGTGGCAATAGGAAAGCTGAACCAAAGAGGATGGCTAGATTTTTATTTTTTTTTTTTCTTCCCCTCCTTCAGGAGGTAAATAGAATAAATTTAATATTTTGAAACCTTCATATGCAGTCTGGGTTTGTGCAAAGCTGATTAAAATTGATGTGCTGGTGAAGTGTTGCTTGGCAGCATAGAAAGTGCTTATTGCCCATAGATGACAGAATAGCTGAGAACTTCAGGAAAAAGTGAAAACTCGCACCTCAGACTAAGTTGGCAATGAATATCTCTTAGGAGAGGAAGAAAAAATAGGCTTCATTTTCTGTTGTAAAGAATGATGACTATACTGAAATACAGACCTTCCTTAAGTGGTGGAGAATGGTAATTTGTATCCTCATCACTGGATGAAATACTGGGTATTGATTAAAAAATGGTGAGGTGATCAAGACAGGAAATCACAAAATATAGGACATGTTTTGAAAAAGCAGAGTATAGGATTTTATGCTATTGAGAAAAATAAAACTAGCCAGAGACACAAAGAATTACACCTTGATTTAGGATGATCTACTTTAAGGTAATCACCTCTGAAAAGTAGTATTTGTAGATTTAAAGTACAATTAAAATTGGGTATATCCTTTCCAAGGATGAATTGTATCAAATATTAGGTCATGCCTCAGAGTAGAGGGAGAGGCAGTTATGTCACTGTAATACGTAAGAATTTGCTTGGAAGGGATAAACATTTCAGGTTTTAAGTAAGTTTAAAATAGTAATGCAGAAACTAAATCTTTCACCTGCAATTGCTGCAGAAAACAACTGCAGTCAGATTTATATTTGAAATATTTGATAAATGGATGCTAATGTGTTTGTTGCAGAACATTGTAATTCAGTCTTGAGTCGTGTTTAGAAAGTTATTTTTCAGTAATAGATGTTAATGCTGCTTTTAAAGTTCATTTTTTAAGCAAAATATGACATCAAGGGATAAATCTCCTGACTGTTTTTGAGTCTTTCCATTAAGTTCTCTGATAATATACGTAAGATGACATTTGTGAAATGGACTGTAGTGATTTGAAAATAATCAGTGTAGTTATAGGAATGTATTACAAAGAAGTGACAAAAGAACAAAAGGATGAGGTATGTAAAAGTATGAAAGGAACCTAAGAATCTCTTGCTTTGGTTAACTTCTGACAAACTGGTACTAGCTTGTGGGATAGAATACTGGTCATCATTTTAAAAGGAAAGAAAAAAAAAAAAATGCATGTATTGGTTTCTTGAATTTTGCATGTTTGATTAGAGTAGCTGTTGACTATTGGTAGCTTCTGTGAATGTCTAAGCTTCATTAAATAACAGCAACTCTGGCATGTACAGTCATTATCAGAGTGATCTTGGAGCCTATCTTAGTGACCAGTTGAAACAGTCTTAGGTTTATAGTTTCATCTTTTAACCAATCTATACATAAATAGACAAAATGCTGAGTAATGCCAACTGAAAGTATTGAAGAATGCTGAATTTGAAGGAAGGTTTGGTTTCCCTGCTACCCACCCAAGCTAAATGGACTAAAATAAGTACAGTTCTTATGGTTGAGCTACTGTGGTAAAACATGAAGTGCCACCTAAACAAAAATACTTAAAGGAAAAAACAGGTAATAGGAAAGAAATCCCTCCAGATTATGTACACCTGGAAATACAGTAGAAGCAAGACAATGTGGGGGTTACACTTAATTTGCATTGAGTTCCAAATTGAAAGTGTGGTAAAAGGTAAAGAAGTTTTTTCTGTCAGTTTTTACTATAGAAGATAATAGGGAAATTTAATTTTCTACTGGCACTCTTCACAGGAAATCAGAATGTGGCCTTAATAGAAATTGAAGACTTATTAAGGAAGTTAAAGAGCAGTTTGAAAAACTCAAGTGATGTAAGTGCTAAGGAGAGATGCTGTTCATTTGAAGGTTCTGAGAAAATAGTGACACTGACAAGAACGTACAATACAAAGCCTCTAGCCCTATGGGATCACTTTTGCTATTTGAATGAGCAAGTAGTGAAAAATTGCATTCCTGTTCCACTTGCTTTGTGAGAAACTCATTTCCTGTAAAAGTAGATTATGGCTACACTGATTCATGTTTCATCACTACCCTCAGATTGGATCATTATAGTTCATTATACCAGCAAGTAAAGGTGAAGACGAGAAACCAGCTTCTGTGCAATGCAGCAGTCTAGCCATGGGTTGGAGAAAGCACTGAGAACATGATTGAACTAATGTGCTTCTAATGAAACAGCAGGTGATGTCCTGGAGATGTCTGTATGCATAAGGAGATACTCCAAGCATCAGAAATAGCTCATTTTCATAGTAAATTATCAGTGCCCTCAGCATAAGCAGCAAATTTAAATTTAATACCAGTAATCTGGTATGCCATAGAAAGATTAGAGTGCTGATGTTTCTATCTGAACAGCTGGCTAATCCAGAGTACTCTTGCTAAATCTTGGATATTGACAGTTATTAATGCCTCATCTATGGAGGATTAACTGAGAGTCATACGTAGTGTGTGATAGTCATCTTGACCCCACATGGGTTAAAAATATCCCAAGTCTAATTGAGTGCTTCTGTTATAGTTGGCCAGTTGGTCCTTGCTTGGTCTGTAGGTGACTCAATGTACCTGCCTTTGCAATGATTCCATTGAGGTTTGACTCTGCGTTAAAGATGTCTTCTTTCCAGTTCTTTTGAGTGACAGCTTCAGGGTGGCTCTGCACTGGTAGCAGTCTGCAGAAGATCTCTGCTAGGCTACGTTGTCCTAAAATCTGTAATAGGGGCTTCAGGCAGTCATTGCCAGAATAGAAAGCAAGGATATCTACAGATAAGATACTTAGCTTCAAGGACATTATCTGTGATTATTGCATTAAGGATTTTCAGGATAGCGAATCCTAAAGAGCACAGTTTGTGCTCAGAAATGGTAAGTAGTGTGCAGGTAAACAGAAAACTGCTGGACTGCATCCACTGTATCAGAAAATCCAGGAAGTGCAGCAATGGTGTTTGTGTTCTGAATTTTCCAATTTTGTAGAGAAGAATTAAGATACGCTGCTGGTCAAGGAACTGCACATTAAAAACAAAAATCAAAATCTTAATTTTTGGAGAATGGAATGTGTTTTGCATACACCTTTTAGCCACAGAAACTTCTTGTATCCAAGACACTTGTTTCGGAAGAAATTGATTTCATTCAAAGACATAGATGTATGATGCACTTGGGATACACCTCTCCCAAGAGGTGTTTACCATACAATCTTCAGTTAGTTTGAGGTATTTATTTGAGCTGGAGTATGTTTTGTAAGGATTCTTTTTATTAATACCTTAAACTGTTAAACCCTTCTAAAGATCTTGTTTCTGGTTTATCCTGCTTTGTGTGCTTTGGGAAGACAGAGTATGTACGAACTAAATTTCACTCTTTTTTTTTTTACTCCTTAGAAGTTTGGAGAGATGGCAGTAGTTTTGTTGTGTTGCTCTTCTCTGCCACATTTTTGTTTCCACTCTAATTTGATTTTTTCTTTATTGGACCTCAGTAAATGCTTTCAAGCTATCCTTATCCTGCGAGAGTTCTATTTCCTGTCTTGGATCATCATCTTAGGTGTCTACAGTGGTTGACAGGCAGATACACTATTTGTTGTGGCTTGAAGCCATGTATCTAGAAATATCTGATAGCTAAATCTCTGGGCTCTGTTTCTGAACAGGGAAATGAGAATATCAAAACATAAAATAATTTTCTGTCTCTCAAGCTGCGTTCTTGTCTGTTTTCTAGGTACCATATATACCTAGCTAAGGAATATTGTAAGAATTAGCTAATAAGAATATTGTAAGTGGCAATCTCTTCCTGATTTTTGAGGGCTACTTTGACCATTTCCCATAGGGGGGGTTTCATTTCAGAGATTTATGGCCTATACAGGCATTAGGAGAAGCTCATTGAAGCATGTTCCTATATATATAGTACTTTTTCAAAGGCCTCTTCTTTCACAAGAATTTTCAGGCATCTTGAACCCTGAAAGTAAGAGCAATGATTTCTATCAGTTACATCAGAAAGCCCTTCATTCGGGTGATGAAAGCTCAAGAGAAGAAATGATTCTAGGAATGTTCATTCTCTGCTTCAGAGCCTACCAATGGATCTGACTCTTATCTGCATGAAGCTGCATCAGTCATTCAGGGCATCACAGTGTTTTGTAACTAGGCTATTTTGCCATCTGTGCTCACCCCTGCTGCTGTTACCCTTTTCTCAACATGGGGAAATGAGAGATCCTAGTGTCATGAGTCCATGTTGACTAGCTAGAAATTCTTACTGTCCTTTTGCAGAAAAGCTTGTGTGTGATTGAATACGTCAGCAGGAGAAAATACTGCTTATTGAACTCTATTCTTTTTTGATTTTCTTTCTTTTTTTCTTTCCATTGGAACAGTCTCTTGTCTCACTTGCTCATCTGTGGGATCTTTGTCAGCAATTAATATCTTCATCCTTCTGGCTGCTATGAGGAAAAAAAAAAAAGGAAAAAAGCATGGTTTGACAGTATTTTTAAGAAACGAGTATTGTGTTTTGTGGTGCAGACCTCCATTTTGCTGATATTCCCTGTATGGTCTTTTTTACTGTCTGTGACAGCCAGTCAAAGCTCTTTTGGTCTCAGGTCTGGATGCTTACAACTTCCCAGGCTATTTCTGCTGTTTTCTCTGTTGTTGAGCCCTGCTTGCTTATTCTTGCCTTCAGTGAGAAGTGCTGCCTTGAGACACAGCAGATTTTGGATTCTTTGTGAATATAAACCCAGTTATTAAGACCCTTTCTAAATATTTTGAATGTTTCTAATGTAGTAGTTGTTTAGCAATACTAGCTTCTATCCAGCCAATTCCACTAATATGGAACTTTCAGTAATGTTGGGCATTGTAATTTTCTGTGTTTCTGATATAGTCTGTTTCTTAACTGCTGTAGCTAATGTAGAACCATACCACATACTTCGGTATTAGGAATCATCTTTTTATTTGTTTGATGTAGGTGTTTTTGTTGGGCTGGTTGGTTGGTTTTTTTTCAGTCTGTGGTGTTCTGCTTGTTTTTTTCTCCTCTTCACAAAAACAATCTTAAGCATCTGTAGAGAAACATGTACAGATGATAATGTGTGCTCTGTGGAGCTGAGATAACTTTCTCAGTTAAGGCGTGTGCCTCTCTCCTTGGGTTGTGTGTCAGTCTGAACTGAGGAAGGGATTTTTGTTTGTTCTTTTACCACTGCTCTCTATTGGTTTTTTGCATGTTCTTACTAGCCACCTTGTTTGTGTGCTCCTAAATATCACAGCATGCTTTTTCGGGAATCTGTACTGACAAGCACTTGGTGGGGTGAACCACTCATCAGAATAATTTTTCCCCTCAGAAAAGTCCAAAGCGGTCAGAGAGGTTACTTTATAGTAACAAAGGGGAGGGAGGGAAGGCAGCAGTCTGGAAATGGTGGAGTAGCATTCTCTCTTAGTATCACATGATGACATCAATTTTGGTACTTCTGTTGCTGCAGCTTAAGTAATGGGTTTGCTGGCACAGGCAAGGTAAAGAATGATACATTTTGTAGAAGGGCACCGTTATACTTTCCTGGTTTGACATGTGTGTCGTGTGACAACATGTCACTCGTTGAATGTATGTATAGATAAATGCTCAGAGAAGTTTCTTTGTAACAGTAATTACAGTTCTTTGAGATTGTATGTACATTCCTTCACTAACAGTATGGCTACTGTCTTCTCAGTTGTTTCCAGGATGTCTGAGAGGAGCAGGGTGTGTGGGTTTGTTGCACAAACTTTCATTGCCATATAAGAAGGAACTCAGGACACGCACATTCATAGTTGTGTCTTTACATGCAAACACTTCACCTTGAAAAAAAACCACAACACATGCAAACACTTCGCCTTGAAAAAAACCCCACAACACTAGTTGCTGGTTATCTTTCTTGCCTTGTTGTTGCTGCTGGTAGAGATGGGTGAGGTGGTTTTCTTTTTTTTTTTATCTGTTACAAGGAGCGTATCCCAGAGAGTGACTACAATGGTCATTAAGAGTGTGTCTCTTTCCTTTCCAGTTCAGGGTGTTCTTTCAAACTGTTTACATCCCAACTACAATTTCTCTTGAGCAGTATTCTTTTGTATCTACTTTTGGTCACTTTGAATTTTCAGAAAGAATAGAAGAATAGGTTTTGCTGTTTCAGTATAAGTTTCAGTTACTTATGTGGCTCCCTTTAAACATGGACTACTCTGGAAACTAGAAACACAGGTATATTTTGGGTTGCTACTTTTTAAGACTAAAAGATTTTCATCAACTTAAAACAGCCTTCTGCCAGCCATAAATCAGTGTGTACAGACTGCTCACAGAGGTATATTGTGAATCTTGATTGTGTTTTAAAGTTTTAGAGCTTTGTGTTACGCCTGTAATTTGAACAGAGCTAAAGGATACTGCCTTTTGGTCTCTTTCATACCTAATTTGTATAAAAATAGTTATATTGCTTCCATACCACTGCAGTATAGCACTTCCAAGCACTGTAGGCTTGTGCAGTGTTGAAAATAGTAAGTCCTACCAGAACTTGAATGTGTTGGAAAGTGCATTGCAGGTGTAACCAGGTAGGCTGTGCAAGAGCTAGCTCAGATCCAGAAGCACTTCGTTTCAGCCCATCATTAATCAAGAGAAACAAAAGGTCTCATTTTTGTATTTGAAAGTGTGATCTATTTGGGTTTCTTCACCATCGGTATATAAAAGCTAGTTCTGTGTTTAGCATAATGACTCGACGGGATGGATAAATTTCTAAGATGACCTGTGTCTTCACTTCCTAGCATTTCTTAAGAATGTAAAGCAACTTAATTGCAAAAGTTTCCATTATTTTGATCTCTCATTGTTAGTTAGGTGTTAGTGCTTTAAGTGAAAGGAAGGTATGCCCAAAATGTAAGTGGAATAAAATCCAGGTATATCAATTTGCCTGGCATATAATGAATATGGACAAAAGGTATATAATTAGGTCTTTTTAGAGACTGTCATCATAGAGTTCTAAGTGGTGTTATGTAAAGAGTTAATGTGAATTTCACTGTTAATAGCCATTCTTTCATAAGTACCAAATAACTGTGAAAATAAAATTTATTTTTTTTTAAATGTTAGCAACATTAGATTAGCAGATAAAGTTGCTTAATTTTTGCTAATTAAGTCGAAGGGGAGATGGAAAACATGCAGGAGCAATGTAAATATTCTACTTTAACAGGTAGCTGTCTAACATGCTATTTAAGTCTACATTTTTTATTTTTCCTCAGGTTGACTTCCCATGTAAAGAGTCTGTGATTTGTGGTGTGGGGTTTTTGTTTGTTAGTTTTTTTGGTTTTGTTGGTTGGTTTGGTTTTGCCTTTCTTTTTAATTTATTTTCATTTTATCTTTGAGAAATATATTTGGCTTTGTGTCTGAATTAAAGCTGTACTGTGGCACACAGGTTAATTAACCATATTCAACAGACTAACTTATAAGTTTGACTGCATTAAAATATTTTTTTCCAGTTTGGTGCCTAAACGGTTCCTAGGTAAGAGAAGTAAACATTGAGCTTCCTGGAATCATGTTAAGAGAGGATAATGCATTTTAATCTTAATTGGTTTTAAGCTAGACAGTAAAACAGATAAATACCTGGATGCTGGCCTTGTTTTTTAAAAAAACAAAACCTGTGCAATCAACCTGTATTGTGTATTTTTTTTTAATAATTTAACTCCTTTTCCAGGCTTTAGATGGTCAAAATATTTATAATGCTTGCTGTACACTACGGATTGATTTTTCCAAATTGGTGAATTTGAATGTCAAGTACAACAACGATAAAAGCAGGGACTACACTCGTCCTGATCTTCCATCTGGAGATGGACAGCCAGCGCTGGACCCAGCTATTGCTGCAGCATTTGCAAAGGAGACTTCTCTTCTAGGTATGATTCTGCAATTGTTCGTTTGTATTGCAAAGTCACTTGCTGAAAATGTTTGTTTATCCTTCTGAGGGTGAAAGATGCTAAGTTGTGATAGTGTCTAAAGACCCATTCGTGGTTCAGTCTATATTCTGATCTGATTTTTAGTAACACAGTTATATTGTTTTTAGAATTCCTGCGTAAAAGAATGAGAGAATGCATGATAAAAGGAGAAACACACAGAGTATAAGGAAAAGTCAAGTTAATCCTACTTTTATTCCCAAATCTGTCCTCCCTTCTTTCCTATGTTCCTGTCAGCTGCTACTGCCCGCCTTGCCCACCCTTCACCCAAGTTTGTGACAGGCGTAACAATTTGGGTGTTTCATTCATGGTAATACTTATTTGTAATATCATGTTAGGAAAGTAACATTTGGTGGTTTCCTCTTCAATGAGGAGAGGTTATGTTCTTTCCTTAAGGAAAAAAACAACAACAACAAACCCAACAAAAACAGTAGTCTGTGGTTTCTGTGAATAAAAGGGAAAAAAAATAAAATCTGTACTTGCACTTCTAGTGCAATGGTACATTGAGTTCTAATATCCTGTCAGCTTTTGAGTTCATCAGAAGTAGCTAAAATGCTCTGAGAAGGATGTAGGTAAACTATTTGCAAAATACTTAATGTATGCTTTGGGAGAAAATTGTAATTTGTTATTTAATTTATCACAATTCATTGCATAAATTCCACTCCTACTTCTGTCAAGTTGCTGCTCTTTGGTGAAAACACCTTTCACTCTTAAAAATTGAATAGTACTCAGATGTAATCCCATGACTTCCTTAAAACCTGATTTATGTTGTGATTGTTGTTCCCACTTGATCTCTTTTCTCATTTTTTTCTTTCATCATTTCTCATTTTTCTTCTAAAGAAAACTTAAGAACAACATACATTGTGTGCCTCGTTTTTTTGTACAGGATGGGCCAACGTGGAATAGAAGTTAATGTAGTAAAGAGGAGTCTCTGCTCCCTGCGTGTTGCAGAAGTATTAGTTAATGGTGTGAGCCCAGGAAAAGGGTCAATATTGTAAAGGCTACTGCGTTGTAGTTAAGGCATTAGATCTGCCCTATTCTGAAATAACACAGCTTGAAGGATCCATTTTTTATCTGGTTGTAAAATCCACACGTACCCACCCCCCACAAATTTTGCAGTGCTTCACTTCACATCCCTCAGTATGCCTTGCAAAGTGGTGTATCACTTGTAGCTACAGCGGAAGTTTCAAGAAGTAAAAAATACAGTAAGCTCTAAAGTCTGTGAAGAGCTGCATAAAGTTTATTTTCTTTTTTTCCCCTCTTTTAACTTCCCATCATTTAAAAAAATTGTCTCTCATTTCATGTATTGATAGGGAAGATGGATGAGTGTTTGTGGAGAAGTTTGACAGCATAGAGATGAGTGCTGTAAAACACCCTTGAGGCAGTTAGTAATTCTTTTGTCAGCACAACTGAGCTGCAGTATGAGTAGTAAGGAGACAAAAAGAAGTTGCTTATTAATGAGACCCATCATGTTAGCTGTTGTAAGTCAGGGATTTAAGAGAGAGTAAAGATTCATGACTTATAAAACCCTGCCAAATGCAGCATTACTTACGTAAATCCAGTTCTGATATTTTCCTGAGTCCTGAAAAGTTGCTTTCCAGTCTCAGGCTTACTAACATATTTCTTTGTATATTAATGCTTCTAACAGATATGCACTGAGTTAACAGGTTTAATTTGTGTGGCATAAGTGGAATCTTACTCTGAGGATGCTTGAATCATTGCTTTTCTTTAGATACATCTGATAATTGGGGTTGTTACACTTGTTATCCAAGTGACTTTAGTGTTAGTGGATTTGATGTTCTAGTGGTTTAGGCTTGAAAATCACATACTTCTGTAAATTTTATCTACAAAGCTACATAAATTTTCTAATAAAATCAGACTCATTCTTTTGTGTATATTAAAGATTCTTGTTAGTAAAATTATGAAGATTACACCCATATTAGCTAATTAAATAATTTAATTTTCACTTTGGATGGTCCTTTTAAATGCACTGTTTTTTGCAAGCAGCAGGAAAATAAAGGTACATGAGAAACTTTCATTACATTTCCAGAGCATCAGTGAAGTCAAATCATATTTATGTTGATGAGTAGTGGAGATTATATGTCATAGTTGTTTTTGTTTTTTTTTCTTCTGTAAAAGCATTCATTGGTTTGAAAGAGACTTAAAGGAGCTGGATACATTTTCTAACTCTGCTGGTGGCCAGCTGGGTGAGCCTCCTATATTGTAACTTGCATTACCTGATTATACAGTGTTCATTTGTTTGTTGATTGTTGTTTAGGGTTTTGGTGTTTGTTGTTTTTTTGTTGTTTGTTTTTTTCCCTAGTTGCCTTTGTTTTTTACCGAATTTGAGCTCTACTACAAAAAGGCTTTATAGTGCTTTTGGCACCTTAGCCATTTGGCTAATTGTCAAAATGGGAACGGTGCTTGTTCGAATATGGAAGAACAGGGTTCTCATTCTGGGCTGCTTACTGTGCAAAACCACTCAAAATATAAGTGACATAAAAAGGAAAGGACAAAGGATAGGAAAAAAACAACTCAAAAGCTTAAATGGGTGCCTGTGCATGTAATTTATAGCTGCAGTTTTACTCAGATACTCAAAAGGAGAAGGGTGAGAACACAAGTTGAGAGTTACAAGATGGATGTTAGCAAACTACAGTGTGTGAAATACGGCAGAATGGTGGCAGCAACCTTCCACCTGCTTCTTTCATCTGATTTTTTTTTTCCTTTTATTTGCTCTACAAATCTTATTTCTGTAATGTTGATAAAGATATCTTCAGAGTGTGCTCAGTGTCTGCCATGCCCTATTCACACATCTTTCTCCATGAAAGAATGAAGGTCCATTTTGAGCTTAATATGAAGAGTACTTCAGGCTTTTCTGCATGCTCAAAAAAAGTGCCGTAAGTTGAACCTGTGACATTCTTGTTAAAATTCTTGCTGTAGCTTTTCTGTTACGTGTATGTAATGAGATCACTAACAGAAGAAAACAGTAAGGACTCAGTTCTGACTTTAGCTTGTGTTGTGCTGTTACATGCAGGATAGTTGTACAACCCGAGTGCCTTTTCAGTGTTGGCTTTTTAGCAGTATACTGTAATTAATGTCAGAAGTGAAGTTTAGTTTTAAATCTACATTAATACTAAACCATTAGATATCTCAGTTTCCTTCTGGATGGAATTAACCCTCCTCTCCAGTAAGTGTGACTTTATGATGTGGCATAGTAACCCTTGTAGCTTCATAAGCTGTTATGCAGAGATTTTAAAAGAACATGCCCCCTCCCAAACCCATTCAGGCTGAGTGTAAGAAGTAGGCCAGTGACAAGTACAAAAAGATGGTGGTAGCTTGACATAGAGCCACAAAAAGGGTTCATAACAGGGCTAGGGACTAAATCCAGTTCTCAGTCAGTTATCTATGCCTGCATAAAGGTGACTACTCCTACTGCCTGTGGTTTTCACACAGAAGTTTGTCATACATTTTTAGTACAGATTTAATTTGCCTCTTATTAAAATGGCATCACTAATTTGCATTTCAGAAGCCATGCAAAAAGATATGCCGAGAAAGAATAAATAATGTGACATGCTGTGTTTAAAATTCATTGATGAAAAAGGACTTCAAAAGGCTAGGAAAAAGGTGTATAGTATTTGTATGTTTTTCATTAAAATCCAGAGAAAGCAAAATTCTGTTACCTGTAATTGTTGGAAGCTAAAATCAAGCTAGTGACAAAGCTTTCTAATACTGGTTGATCTTGTTGACAAAGTAGCTAACATTTCTACATAGTTAAGTCCTGAAATCTTAAACCAGTGTGTGCTTGCTAACTAATAATCATAATGCAAGTTTTTCTGATTTTTACTTATTAAAAATTTTTGGAGTTGCTTAAATCAGAATGGCAGAGTGTGGATCAAATAGATGATCCTTGCCTGTATGCATCATTACTCATTCGTCTACTACATTTTCAGCTGTGATGAAATAAGGTGTCAGAAATGTTTGCAGCTGTAAATTGAACATCTTTGCAATGCATCTTGTTATCTTTTGAAAGAACGAGAAAATCAGTAATGGACAGAACAGGCTGGTTTCAAATGGATTGTCAGAAGCAGATGGTTGGATGGTTTGTTGTGGGTTTTTTTGTTTGGGTTTGGTTTGTGTTGGTTTTGTTTTTTTTTTCTTTCTCAAAAAGATACACATTCTCTTCCCCCATCCCCAAGTTACAGGAGGTCTTACAGAAGAAAAAAACTTTAAATAAACAGCATGTTATACTGAACCAAAATCAACAAAAGATTTTAAATAAGAACTGTTTATTACATATTAGTATTTGCAATTGTAATACTTAACTCCAATTCAGGTATTTGTTTAGTATTATAGCTGAAAATATGTTGTGGTTAGGGCTCCCACAGCTTTATCCCTTGCTGTCATCACTGACTTTCTTTATTAACACTTTAATACTTTCTCTTAAGATTCTTAATAAATTAATCTATTTCAAAGGACAATTATTGAAAATATTTTTGTATGAATGGTGTTGAATTAAGTAAATTTTTTCAACTACTTCAGTGGGACTAAAGAATGTTCTGTAGAGAGTCCGATGCTGTGATGAATGCTGTGACGAATTTTGCCTTTTAAAGTATGAATTACTTAGCTGTGCTTTGCCCAACTATGGAAAGACTATAAAAACTTCACTTGCCATCTATGGCCTAAAGCTTCTAAGGTTAGCCAGAAGTCCCTAGTCACACTAGAAGATTTGAAATGCTCCAGTATCTTGGCATTTTTATAATGCATAACTGATTGCTATTGACCTATTATAAAATAAGTTGTAGTATTATACTAATACTTGTAAGCATATAGTATTACACTTCTTACACAGAATGGATTTTGAGAAACAAAATTGCTGTGTGCGGAATAGCAGTAGTCAATCTGCTTTCCTATCCTTTCTCTGACAGCTAGTGTTACTCTCTGTTCTCTGAAGGGAGATCTAGTGCAGCCCTCACAATGGATGATCATACGGTAGCACACCTGGCGGGGGGGTGTGTGTGGGGGGGGGTGTGTGGAGTGCTTTTCTAACCCCAGGTAGCTAGTACTTGGCTTACGTGGTGAAGCATACTGTATGTCACTTTATTGCCTATTTAATGGAACTGGATGTTGTTTCCATGGACCATCTAATACAGTCTCAAATCCATTAAGTGTTTTTTCAAGATGTAAGGGAGAAAGACAAGATAGGGTTTTTCCTTTTTATATATTACCACCAATACCACATATAATGCAATAAAAGATAATAATTGTGGCCTTTTGATTCAAGTAGATTTTCCCTTTATCTTGTGGCATGAGAGATGACTAGAGTTGTCATTACTCAGAACATTCTTTTCCTCTGGTTTGACACCTGGATACTAACATTTTTAATCTTCTCAACTTTATCAGAAAGTGTTCCATATCTTTAATTTCCTTTCTTAGCACACATACTGGTGTTTTCCACCTGTATATGCTTCAACAGGAAATAACCAGAAATATTTTTCTGTGCTCAATCAGTAATACTGTTAAGCACCATCACAAAGCAGTGATGGATGTCCTTGTCCCTTTGAGGCGTCATTTGTCCAGTCCAACAAAATCTGTCTCTCACATTTGTAAAAAGTAATTAAAAAGAAAAAAAGTGTAACAAAACTAAAGAGTTAGAATGAAGATGGAAATCTCTTCCAGGAAATAATAATAATATAAAAAAAATAAATGTAACCTTGCTTATTCTCCCCTTGTAGTCTTAGGGATGTGGTGTAAAGTTTATATTTAGACTGTCGACCTGGCATACTGAAAGACAGGGCAAAAGTAGTGTTAGCTTAGCCTGATCAGGTAAACATTAGAAATGTTGCCAAACTACTGAAATCTAAGAACCCATTTGCAGTAAAAGAAAATAAAATACTGAAGTTACATTTCTTAATTTTTATTTTTCTTTTACACATTTTGATATTTTTGTGTGCTTCTACTGAACTCTGTAAAATGTGCAAATAAAATTTGACCAAACATGATAAAGTTGTTCCCACATAGACTACATATAGTGTGTATGTATCACAAGAACCTTTCACAGATCCTGGGAGTAGACACAACTGGCCTAGTACATACTGGCCACACACAACACACACACTGGCCTAGTACCCCAGGGACTTGACCAGGCAAAACCAGCAGGTCTCTACAAGCTCGGTTTCTTTAGAAGAAGAAAAATAAAAGCGCAGCTGATGGTTTAGCTAAGGGTAACATGGTGCTTCAGGGAACTGGATTACAAAACCCCCAGAGCATAACCTGTGGTGCTGCCTTGAATCTTGAATTTAGAAGGTTGCCCCCTCACCTTGTTTATGCTGAAGCTCTGAGAGATAGGTGGGTCACATGTCCAGCTCCAGTGTTGTATTTTTAGTCTGAAGCATCAAGTGGGGAATGCCCCTCAGAGGTTGATGCAGAATGATGTAAGGATGCAGAGAGCACAATTAGTATTTATTCTTGCCGATTCCATGAACATTTACTTTAGATTATTGGAATAAACTAGACACTTGAAACATTTTGGAGTACACTGGAAACGGTTTTCATGCACAAGAATGTTTATTTCAAAAGAGTACTTTGTACACCTCATCACTTGTTTGAAGATTTTGAGTAAAACAGAATAATTAATATTTCCTCATGTTAACAATCCATTTCACAACCCTTTGGATGACTTTACCAGTAATATGGTCTCCTTTGTAGGGTGTTGTATGCAACACTTGTACTGATCTAGGTACTTTTTTTTTTTTTTTTTTTAAAAACGACTTGTGTGTGTTTCGTAAAATATGCTTTATTTTAAAATTAGGGCTTCCTGTTGCAGCTGTTCCAGGAGCTCTGAGTCCTTTGGCTATTCCAAATGCTGCTGCTGCAGCTGCAGCTGCTGCTGCTGGCCGTGTGGGAATGCCTGGAGTTTCAGCTGGTGGCAATACAGTCCTCCTGGTTAGCAATTTAAATGAAGAGGTCAGTGGAAGAATTAAAAATTTTTTTTATTATATCTTTTTTTAGTCTTTTAGTCACACTTCATTTGTCAGTATTTTATAATTTCTTTGTATTTGGCCTCTCACATTTGTATTTTAAGCTCAAAGTATTTTTGCTGTGTTTTTTTTTAATAATCCTCCAAAGTTACTTTTAAAGCCATTATTGTTAATTGCTTTTGTTTTCCTGGGTAGCTAACAACTTAAAATTTGCTTTGATAGTTGGCTACCTGTTTTTTCTAAGAAAAAAGGTAACTATGGCATGTTTGACGTTTGAATTGAAAGCTTTATTTTAATGAAATCGCAACTATGATTTCTTTTACAATTATAATCACATAAACTAGGATTTCTGTTTTGTTTCTTCTGATTGTTTGCTATTTCATTTCATGCTTGTATGTCACATTTTAAGGTCTTAATTTATGTGAACTACTCTAACACATTTTTCTTTGAAGGTTCTCCCAAAGATCTTGACGAGGCACTCTTCCAGTCTTTCTTAGTAATTTTTTTTTCTTTGCAGTTACTCGTTTGTCTTTAGAAAAAAATAATTTAAAAAATGATGCAAAGCATTTTCACCTTAACTGTATCTTTCTTGCTAACTCTGAAATCTAAGGGGTTTATTTAGTTTTGCATTTTTACTGTCCTTTTCATTTATTTTGATGGCTGTGAAAGCTGGTATGAAATGTGGGAAGTTTGCATTAGTCTAGCTGTTCCATTTTTAACGGCCTCTGTCACTGTAAATCATTAAGCTTTTTTTTATCATCTGGTACTATTTTGTCATTCAGTCTTGCATGTTAAAATGTTTTAGATCAGAGTGCTATTTTGAAAGATTTTTTGCCTGCATTTCATAACCAGCCATGCTTACGCAGTTAAAGTTCAAAGTTTAAAATTCCTATTGCATGCTTTTTTTATTTATTTTCATGTTGAGATGAAATGCTGTAGTTTACTCTTGATATGAATGTACTTTGCCCATATTTGTCTTGGGTGACTACATTTTACTCAGTTTTTCTTGTACAGTACATAAACCAACCATTTTCTGACCAAATTCCTGCATTTCCTATGTACTGACCTATATTTTATTTTTTTTTTGTTCCCCACTTCCTTATTTTTTTCTTCTGCATTGCTGTATTCCCTTCCCCATTTCATCCTTTTCCCTTTGTGTTCAACTTCCCTTTCCTTGTCTTTACCCAAATTCCCATGCCCTTCCCTGTCTTACCCTTCTCCTTGTCTTTGTCTACATTCCCTGTCTTCATTCCCTATGTTCATGCTTCTGTGCTTGAACAAAATGTTCCTCGGACCAACTTGCCCCAATTAACCGCCTTGAAACCATGATCCATGACCACCTCACCATTCTGCGGGAACCACCCTTCGTTATGGATGATCTGTTCATCTCCGCTCTTCCTCGACTCTTCTCTCTTCTTGTCTTACGCTGCTTGCTCTTCTCTCCTTCTAAAGATGGTTACGCCCCAAAGTCTGTTTACCCTCTTCGGTATGTTATTGTTAGCACTATACTTTTATTATTGATTTGATTTTGGTTTGGTTTTTGGTTTGGTTTTTGTTTTTGTTTTTTTTTTGTTTTGGTTTGGTTTTTTGTTTCACCTTAATTCTTATTTGTAGCTAGCACTTTGGCTTAAAGTTGAATAGTAAATCTTTTGCTATTTTTCTTTTGCTGTTTAAAACTCTCCATAGACACAGATTTTCTTTTAATGCATGCTAATATATTTTGCATGGTCTTTAATTTAATATCATTCACATAGCTTTGAGGGTTTATCAGAAATTATTCTTTTCAAAATTCACTATTCAAAATCTTTATCTCCTTTATTCATTTGTGAGAGTGTTGAGTTTGAGTGAGTGATCTTGCTGCTGTCTGAATGTTCCATTGATATGTCAAAATATATTACTTAGGTGACTGGATTTAAAATGAACTTTTTCTTTTGGGTTACCTTTGACTTTGAAAAGGTGTTTATGGTGATGTGCAGCGTGTGAAGATTTTATACAATAAGAAAGACAGTGCTCTTATACAGATGGCTGATGGAAACCAGTCACAGCTTGGTAAGATTAGATTTCTGTTCATATTCCCACTAGTCCAAGTACTTGAAATAATGCTGTGTAAAATTAGGTGAAATAAGTATGTTTATTTTTGTCAATTTGTCTTGTACCCTGGTGACCCACAGGTTCTAAAATCCTTCTGCATGCACTTGTATTCCAGAAGGTCTGCACAATATCCTAAATTCATTCCAACAGCTGAATCACGTGTGACGGTCTTTAAAGAAAATCAAATACTTGTGTAGATTCTGTAGAGCTAGTTCTTGATTCCAGTCTTCTAGCACATGGACCCTTTGATTTACTTGGGTGTTTTTCATATTTGCTTGTGTGATGCCAGTCTCTTTTCTGTAGTGCTCCGCAATAGGACAAGGAACAATGGGTATAAACTCGAGCATAGAAGGTTCCACCTGAACATGAGGAGGAACTGTGAGGGTGACAGAGCACTGGAACAGGCTGCCCAGAGAGGTGGTAGAGTCTCCTTCTCCAGAGACTTCCAAAACCCATCTGGATGCATTCCTGAGTAACATGCCCTAGGTGATCCTGCTTTGGCAGGGGGTTGGACTCGATGATCTCTAGAGGTCCTTTCCAACCCCTAACGTTATATGATTCTATGTATCACAACCTATTAAAAAGTAACTCTGAACTGAGTAAAATTCTTGTCTTTTCCAGCCATGAGCCATCTTAATGGACAAAAAATGTATGGAAAGATTATCCGGGTTACTCTTTCTAAACATCAGACAGTACAACTACCTCGTGAGGGACTTGATGACCAAGGGCTGACTAAAGATTTTGGTAATTCACCTCTGCATCGCTTCAAAAAACCTGGTTCAAAAAACTTTCAAAATATATTCCCTCCTTCTGCAACACTTCACCTGTCCAATATTCCGTAAGTGTTGGCTGTCAGTAAGACAGTAGTATTAAGTGAATCACAACACACAAATTAACTAATATCTTGCTTATGTTCATTTTCTTTCTGTCTGCAGACCATCAGTAGCAGAGGAGGATCTACGCACATTGTTTGCTAACACTGGAGGCACTGTGAAAGCATTTAAATTTTTTCAGTAAGTAACTTTTCTGTCTACAGCTCTAACAAAATGTTGCCTAAGTGCTTTTTTGTAGTGTGTCTTAAGGAAAAATACATAGAGGATAGCAGACAGGGGAAACCCCTGTAGTGTTCGAGTTCCTAATGGCGTTATTTTGTTTCAGAAGAGATCACAAGATGGCACTTCTTCAGATGTCAACAGTAGAAGAAGCTATTCAGGCTTTGATTGATCTTCACAATTATAATCTGGGAGAAAATCACCATCTGAGAGTTTCTTTCTCTAAGTCGACTATTTAAAATGATGGATTGAAAACAGGGGTGTATTTGCATTGTTTGGTGTTGTCACCTATTGACTGTTCAGGAAAGTGGGGACCAGAGTTTGTCTTCTGTTGGGGTTCTTTTTTTTGGGGTTTATTTTTTATTTTTTTTTTTCATGCTGTTACCATTCCTTGGTTGTTTTAAAAAAAATAAAAAATAAAAATAAAAGCAGTGATACTAACTGCTGTTGTTCAACTGTTGTTTAGATAAACCATCATTCTGTTTAAAAGATGTCAAGTTAATACTGCAGTTTTTTCAACTTAGTTGACGTACGTGCCTTAAAAAGGAAAGCTAGTACTGCTGGAATTGCATAACTAGTAGAAAGCAAATTTGGTTGTCTGGGGCACATTGTTACATGATAATTTCAATATGTTTAGGCAGGGGTGTGTAAAAAGGTTAAGCTTTTGTTTCTCCTGCTTGATAGATTTATCTGCTGGCTTGTCACTTACTTTTCTTTTTAATTGGGTAAGATGCATTACACTGAAAGAGTAAAATGATATTACTTGATTTATGCTATTTTTGCTTTGTGCTCTTTTTTTTTTTTAAAAAAAAAGGCCTTTTGTATTTCATGATTCTGGTCTAGATTCAGTTATGAATGTAGGCATTAGTTAAAATTAATAAGTACGGAGTATTAATTTCTTAAAGGACAAAAAGTGACTTCTGTGACTTTGAGCCCTACGTGATGAAAAGCATTGTGGAATCTTAACCTTTTTGTACACACTCTTGTGGAATGTATCATATAAATGTCAGCACTAAGTAATGTCTTGTTTGTGGCTGAATATTTTTCGTAGATGTTTTTGAAGTTGACATGACTTACGTGCATTTCAATATATATTGCCATCTTTAGTTTGTAATTAAGATATGGAATATGGTTGTGGATTTCTGAGCATGTACAGACTGGTCAAGCTAGTTCAGGAAATGGTGCATGTATTTTTCAGTGACGAAGAAAGTTTGCTGCAAATGCTTGCAGGAAATTTTGTGGCAGTTTTCTAAAACTGATAACCAGGTGGGACCAAAGTTTATGTGCCTTTAGTCTTAATTTACCTTGCATTGTAATATTCAGTTTTAATAAACCTCTTCAAAATATTTTGTATTTAGAAATTGATCTGACTTTACTATAAACATGGCTCAGAATCTACAGATCCAGTTAATTTGAAAGCAGTTCTCTGTCAGTCTGAACTGTTAACCTTGATTGTGTTTAAATGACCAATACTTTTTGAAATCGATGTACTTAGTTTCAAGATTCATAGATTCTGTTATCTATGTAGAAAAAAAAATGGTCATGTATATTTTCTATTAGTTAAGTTTTTACATCTTTAGAATTGTAAAGTTCAGTATAGTTTGAAAGTGGCACAATTAAAAACTAATTTTCTAACAAAGTTGGGAGGTTTGACGGTTGTTTAATTTCATTTTGTGTGTACTCTGCTTACCTCTGTAGCATGCTCAATAAACACTTCTGTAGCTCTGTATTCACCTTTTCTGTCTTTCTCTGCTGCTTTCTCTCTCTCCTCTTCTTTGTTTTTCACTTCTACTGTGCTTCTAAATTCATGTTTATTCTCTGCCAGGGTGGGAAAAGCATAATATTAAAAAATACAATTTATGGCTTTCTACCATAAATCTGATGCTGTGAAAAATACCAGCGCTTTATTTTCGGAGAGTGACCCCTTTGCAGGCATATGTGCATATTAAACGTTTCCCACCCTGTTATAACTTACTGCTTTAAAGACATAACTTTTATTGTAGTTCGTTAGCGCTCGCTCTCTATCTTTTTGGTTTCTAAGCAGATTTATGCACTAATAGATCTCTCAGGTTTGCCATGCTCTCTTGCTGCAGTTTCATCTTTCTTGTTTTTTGTGTCTGCTAAAGATTTTCTACTAATCATACAGTATACTCGTGGATTAAAGTAACAAAGTTTTAAACATGAGATTAGTGGACCATACATATTTCGGACCACGGTATGTCACCTTTTCAGAGACATGGGTTCAAATGAATGTAAAAATGCTTTGGGCACTTTAATAGTGGGAGTTTTGTATTACTTAGAACTGATTGTTCTGGGGTTTTTCCCCTTGATTAAAAATAGGATTAAAACTTTTACACGATCCCTTTTAAGTGTAACTGTATGATCCTGAAACATTACATTAGTAAAAGCTGTCAGTGTTCAATTTGAAGCATTTTTCTGTCACTTTGCCAGTACAACTACTGTAGATTTATTGATGTCAGATGACTTTGTGACATGATGTCTGTTCCTTGGGTTGGTTTTCAAATCAATAAATAGCTATCAGCTTTTTAAAGGTCATGGTATAACATGGGAGGCTTGCATTAGTCTTCACTACATTAAATAAAATGCATTAGGTTCTTACCTGTTTTATCAGAAATACATCCGAGATGTGACTTAAGTTATATTCCAGGTGCCATGGTGATCCCTCGATCTGAAATGCTAATAGAATCGGATTCATCCATACATGTTGATTCCTAAGTTTCATCAACATCTTTTTACAACTCGGCACCCAAATGTGTTGATGTCGTTGGCTCCCAACTGATTGATGATTAAGGGTCTGACTGAGATGGTATTTACATTTTTCATCTCTATTTTATGATCTCCCGTATTTTTGAAAGTGAAAATATGTCAGGTTTCCTTTTGCATATCAGAATGTGCTTGCATGTTTCAAATAGAAATGTGTACTGGAATTTACCATTCCTTGGGTTCAGCTTGTCTTGAACTGGTTCCACTCCTAAGTCGTCTGTATCAGATAGCGTACAGTGATTGCCAGATGTATAATTTTGAAATAACTTATCTGCAGGTTGAGTGTTTACAAATACAGGGGTTTTGTAAAACTGTAACTTACTCATTTCTTGCCAGGCTTATTTCCTTAAGAAGAAGTTTCTGTACTTCTTTTCTCATTTGAAAGTTCTGTGTCAAAAACCTCAAGGGAACGAATATATATTGAATTTGATTTGTTATAAATTCAGTACCTTTATTATGAGGTTATATTTTTATCAGCCAGAATGAAAAGTAATGATAGTCATAATTGTCATGAAAGCATTTTTAACTCAGTGAAGCAAATCACAGTTCAGTTATTGATATGCAGTCTTTAAAGTGGTATCTCTTCAGAGACTACAGGATTAATGCCCTAACTGCTAGAACTTTAAAGAACTTGTTTTTCTTGAGATGGTACTGCATTTTGTATAGTAATTTGTACATTTTTGTTGTTACAAAATGTAAATAAGTATCTTTTGTATTTTTAGCTCTTCAGATTGTGAAAATGCAAAGCATCTTTTTTATTAAAATTTTACTAAAAATAAGGTCGATGAATAACTTCTTACACTCCATGGAATGTGAGTTTTCAGATTACGTTAGTAGAAGTTTACTGTAGGCATGTTGATACTCCAAACTCAATTTCAGATTTTTAAAATAATTGCAGTATTTTGACAGAAGGCAGTGGCTGAGTTTATTTTTTCTTCGTGAATTGTTAGATTTTTCTCTTAAAAGAGCAATGAAATTGCCCAAGTCAAAAAATGATTCTTTCATCGGGTGATGTCCACAGGGAAATACAACATGAAAATGAAGTAAACCTGTTAGCATTCTGGCGAAAAACTGTGTCAAAACTTTGCAGTTAAGTGAATGCATATGGCAGTATTCCTACATATGTTATTCAAAGGTACCTTTGTCCTGCAGGAATAATGGCTCATTTGACTACTTTGTCCATTTCTCTGCTTAGATCAGAAGTAATTCTATTGAAACACTAGAAAAAGAAGTTAAGAATTATGTCTTTCTATGCAAGCAGGTATATAAATCCACTAGTCCATCTCATGAAATGGTTTTCCCAGTATGAAATGTTTTACAGTGTGCAGGCTTCATAAAAAGCAAGTTTCTGGTGGGTAGGTATGAGGCTGAAGTCTAAATCTGCTAGACCTTATTCCATTCCAGAGACTGAGACAGCCTAAAGGTGAGAGTTCTGCTGAGGTGAACAAATTTTCTTCTAAATAATTTGGCAAAATGTCTCATTTTCTATAATGCTGGTCTGGGTAGAAAGGGCCATGTAAGTTATGAATGTGGTCAAGACTGTATCTGTAGATAGGTTTACCCAGGTCTTGGTCATGCAACATCTGTAATACTTCTTTCCTTCCTGGTCTCTTGCGGAGGAGCAGCTGCGGCCTGCTAGAGTGGTCCTTAGCCACCCAAAGGATAAGGAACGAGACTGATTTTTCTGAAACGGGGATTTGGCATACTATTTTCTACTTAATGGCTCTTGGTAAAGTTAATCAGGGGACTGCAGTAATCTAACTGTAGAGAATGATAATCTAATTCTGTTTGTCCACAGTGTGCTAGAACCAGTGACAAAAGTTCCTGCCTTGCTGAGGAATTGCATACGACAATAATGAAGCTTTAGAGAATTTAACTTGGGGTTTTTTTGGTTGGGTTTTGTTTTTTGTTTTTTCTAATGTAAGAATTTATTTATAATTACTTAATCTGAGTCTCCTGAGCTTTGAAAATCTCTACAGTGCTTCTACACACACGTGCACGTGTGTTTGGTCTCTTCGGTTGGTTAACAAAAGGAGGCTGGTGAGTTCCTGCTTCATCTTAAGAAAGGTCATTTTTATTGCATGATATGCATTTGTTATACTTTTCTGAGTTTATTGAACTTTCCCCTGATGAATAAACTGAATTTGGAAGAGGATTAGGTTGATTTGTTTCCTCCCCTTCAAAGTTTACAGCATGCAGTATTTAATTTATTTTTTTTTATTAGTTCTACACACAGGCAGGAAAAGAGAAGCATGGAACTTTTCTTCCCCAGGAAAATGCAGATTGGCTTAAATAGCTAAAAAAAAAAAATAAAAATGCTCAAAATAGCACTCCTATTATTGAAGAGTTCTGAATGTTATATGAGTTTTAGCCCAGTTTCATAAGGAAATGAGACGTGCATAATTGCTCTGTCTCCATGTGAATGTCCTGTTCCCTAGATAACCTGTCTCCTTCGTGTCACTTCTGCACCCTTTGGCTGGTTTCCTGTCAGACAAAGGGGCTGGAGGTCTCGTGTACCAAGACGTTACTATTTCTATGCTTGTGTTTAGCAGGCTTGATAGGTCAGTCTTTAGCTGAGTGCTGTGGGAAAGGAGAGAATCTGCTGTCTTCTCTTCTGTCTTGGCAGGAATTATTGAACAGGCATGCACATAGTCCTCTAACAGGTGGCAGCTCGTGAGGTAGCAAACATGGATGAGGCCTGGGGATACCGGGTGGAGCATGCGAGAAACTGGAGGGACGAGCTGTTCCGCAGCAGGAGCAAGCAGTATTGGGCAGAGGAGCATTAAGGGAGTTTCAGTAGGTTTCTTTAAGTTGTTTATATGCATAAATCGCCCTTAATAATTGTTGTTAATGGGAGAATTACTGGCTGGATTATTTTGGGGGTTATTTTACAAACAAGTCTGGCCAAAATCCGTACAGCTTGTGAGGCAAACGTGTTCTCTTTTCACTTGCACTCAACCGGTGCAGAGTTGTCAGAGCTTGGCAACTGCATGTAGACTGCTGTGGAAGCTGGTTTTCCCGGGACGAGTACTGATCATCCCTGGAAGCCATCAAGATTGAAAGCCTGAAGCCTCTAGCCCAAGGATAGGCTACGCGTCAGGTTAGTTTAGAATGATTGACACTGATGGCTTACCAAAGAGCTAGATAAAATGAGCTAGCAAGATCTAGTAAGAGATTTGTTAGAAGAGTCATGGAAAGTGGAGCATGTTGGAACTGGCATTTTTTGATGGAAAAAAAATGTCTACTGTAAAATTTCTGACCGTCTGTATTCCATGGAACAGTCCTCCAGTATCCTTTGCGCTGACTCTTTGATTCCTTAATGCCCTGGGCTTACCTCTCGCAGCATCAGCATCCTTTGAAGATTTCAGTTGTGCAGCCAAAGTCACGCTGGACTAGTCTGTTATTTCCCGAAGCAGCAGAGGTTTCTTGGCAGCTGCACCTGACAAGTACCCATGATTTGCTGCATGTGGTGGGACACCAGCCTTGCTGCTGCTTTAAAGCTTTGACAATCCTCAGCTAGTAAAAATCTCCAGTGTTGTGCCAGCAAAATACTCTCTTCAGCATGCTGTGCTTTGTGGTCTGAACACTGACCTTCAGATACTGACTTTAAGGTAATTTGGATATGTTTTTTGTCAATAAGCATTGTGTATCAAAGTGTGGGGGGCTTTTTTATTTTTTCACTCTTTCGAGAGAGATTTTTTTCCTGCTGACATTTATAGAAAAGAGACCAGAGGTGGCCTTCATTTCCCAATTCTCAAGCAAATTCTGGTAAACCTTAATCATTTTGGTCAGAGGTGCATCTAACCTGTTCTTTAAACTCTGAAGACAAGTTGCACAACTTTTCTAGTCAGTTTGCGTCACTGCTTTGCTATGCTTACTGTTAGACCTTAGGGGAAAACCAAATCATTCTTAACCTAAATCTCTTGCTGCAATTTAAGTCCCATTTGAGTTTTAGAAAGTGACTATTTTCAAATTCCTTTCACGTGTAGCTAAACCACATCTATGGAGTGTAGTACTTTGGAATATATGGTTAATAGTAGATGACCTTTTTCTCATACATTGGCTCTTCACTCAAGATAGTTCTTAAAATTGAAGGTACTTTGAGTTGCCCTTTTGATTACAAAAGGAGAATGAAAGTGGTTAACATCAAGCAGTTCCACATTGCTCTGGATGAACTCCAAATAGCTTTTTTTTTCCCAGGTTGTATACCTTGTTTGAGTAAATCTACAGCACATCTTGGTCCGAGGACCAGGGAGTATAGGAACTGAGAAGTGGAAAGCAGAAGCAATATAGTTAATGTTTGTAAAATTATAACTGGATTTTTGAAGTTGATATCACCTATAACTGCCTTGAACACAATGTGATGTTACATGGAAGGTTTAGATACATACAATAGACATAACACTTAAAATATATTGATACTAACAATGTAACCTATTTCTCTTTCCTATCCCTCTGTTAATGTGACTATCAAGGACAGGAATGTGTTCTTGCACTGCAAGAAGTAGACAGGAATCATTCAGGAGGTGCTTTTACTTCATGGCTGGGCTGTTCTTATGGCTTGCTGCTGTTGAAGGGGTTAGTCCTGCTCCTCCCATTCTTGGCTAAGGGATCTGCCAGCTCTGATGCCTGTCTTGTTCTTGCCCTTCTTCTGGATGATGCAACTTGCTAAATTGACCACCTACCTACCAAAAAAGTGTAACTTCTTCCTTCTCCCTGTCTTCCTTTTGGTATTAGATTTTGCTCTTTAGTGGACTGAACCTGGGCACTGAATTGATTAGAGAAATGCCAAGGTAGATGGAGCATAATTCTGCGAGGAGTAGGTAGACAACACTGCCTGCTTCAACAGAAGTCAAATATCAGCTAAAATGTAATGAAATGTCAGCTTTAAAACACTTTATGCTGATGAAATTGCTCCTGCCCTAAAGGCTGAACTCTGGTGGATTTTGAGTATCGGTGGAAATACTGAGTAGCTCTAGGACTTAAGTTAATACAGACTGATATTCATGGACATAAGTGTCCATATGAACTTGTTAGTTTCTAGAAACTAATAATTACAGATATAAAATAACATAACACACTTCTTTACAGCAACATCTGAAGAAATGGTTTCCACGTGCTACCAAAATAGTGGATTGCATCAGCTTCTTGGGCTATGCTGAACATTTTGTTTACATAAAGTTATTTAAATTCTTAATGTGTTATTTTTTTCCTGCCTCCCTGAGGAAGAACTTGTAATCATGGGTTAATGATAGTGGTGTCCAGGATGAGGGTTATTCTACAGGGGGTTGGTGGGGCAGGGAGGAGGGAGGGTGTTGCAGGTTTTTTTCCCCATCTTTAGCCTATCTTGCCAGTGTTGTATATCTGCCACTGCTGCTCTAGGCCTAAGCAGGAATCTTCCTGTCTCAACTTTGAGTCTCTAGTTGCCATCTCCAGTGGGCTTCTGTTCTTAGGTTTCCAGAAATGCTTTTTTGAAACATTGTGTTCGTTCCTCATTAATCATGTTGAAAGTGATGTTTGCTTTTACCTGATGGAGTTGCACTGACATTTATACCTTAAGTGTCTTGGGGCAAGGCTTCTCCTTTACTTGAGGTGTCAGTCATGTTGTAAAGGCCATAACAATTCTCAGAGAAACAGTTCTATTATTTGCCCCTCACTGTAGTGTAAGAGGAGAAAGGCAAGAAACAAGTGTGTCATGAAGCCAGACTTTTACTGTTTTATGGTGACAGATCATGGTAATATTTACTACTTATGAGCCATACACATAAATCTACATATTTATGTAGTAATGAATAAAGTAAAATATTGTGGCATTTCTAGTTGGAACATAATTGCCATGTTTATTAACACAGATCTGGGATCTGGATGTCAAAGAAAGTGAGCCAGAAGTAAAGCTGTTTCACCAAATTGATTCAGTACTATGAGTATTTTAAGACGCTGTAATAGGGGAGAATCTCAAGGAATAGACTGAAATATTTCTATTGATAGTTAAAAAGTAAAGGTGATAAACAGTATCATACCTATAGCTCTTGCATGCTGCAAAGTTAGGCATAGACGAGGTCCTGTACTAAATTTCTGAAGTGTATTCATAGCTCTGTTCTTTAGACTTGAAGTGGAGTGAAGATTAAATTAAAAGAAAAAATTCTGCTAGACTGTGTACATCTCATCTGAATTTCTGCACCTCTTTCCACCTTGCACTTTATCATCTCCTTTTCTCTTTTCCCATCTAGCTCAGGCCAGATACACCAAGCCTTAAATAAAGTGAATGTTTTTCTTTTCTCTATCACTCCTGCTTGTCATTGCCCCACCACCCCTCCCCAACTTTAGAGCATTTACACTTTTTACACTCTGCTTCTTTTTGAGAGCTGCTCTCCTCAGCTGTTCTCCATCCAGCACTGCTTCTGTGTACCTTATTCCCCTGATTTTCCTGCCTCCTTGTCGTCCGTGCACGATCTTTCCCCTCTGGATGATCCCCATGCACTTGCTGCAGGCTTCCTGTGATCCTTGGTGAATGTGAATTGGTCCTGTGGCAGCCCTGGCTTCCAAATTCTGTTGTTGGCCATCTGCAGGTATAAGCACATTGGGAGCTGTCGGGTAGAATTTCAGAAACTGCTTGTCTTCCCTGGACAGAACTGACCTGGGGAGGGTTGAATAGAGCTAAAGCTGAACCCAGAGAGAGCTGCCTACTGATGTACTGTCTTCATCCCTCACGCCCTGTGTATGGAGTACGGACCCCAGAAGACCTTATCTACAAGTGCAGCAGAAATTGTGCAATGGGAGACATGAGGAAGATACGTTGTGTGCGAGGAACATCCCAAGATTTAGTGGCGAGGATTCCAGGTAATGGGGAAGGTCTTAATGCTGAAATGGGGGATGGGAATGTTGGGGATTATGCTCTATATGGATCTATATACACACTAAATTAAAAGAGGCTTCATGTGTTGCTCGTAATGCTACAATGGTTGTATTAACAACTTCGAAAAATACACTTCAAAGCTTTCCATTTTATGAATGTGTAAAGCCAAATGAGGGTTTTTTGAGGTTCTGACCCCTTTACATCTGCCTGGGCCTGTTTCTAATGCAAGGTACCGATTGGATATGGCAGAATTGCTATTTAGTTTGGGGTTTTTTAGATCACAAAAATCTACTGATATACTCAAGGAAGGGCTAGCAATGAGAGAGAATCAATTGACAGGAGAGAGGGTGATCGCTAGTGTGAAATGGGGAGGATGTATGTGATACTCACAGGGTTTTCTGAAAACAGTTTCAGCATGTTCACTAATGACCTTGAAGGTGAGGTTAATTTGATATTGATCAGATTAACAAATGTGAAATCTCATAAATAAAAGCAATTAATTAAAAATAGTGAGGAGGACAGTAGTTTGCTGTTGACTGAAAGTGAGGGGAGCTTTAACATAAGGAAGAACAAGATGTTATAGAACTGCTAAAGTTACTAAGTTGTGACTCCTTGTTACTTGCTAGAGAGAACTTCAGTTCCTTCTGGAGGGACTCTTTGTGCTTCAGCATTTGATGCTGTTCACCCCGAACTAACTGTGGAAGCTTAGCAGAAAATAAGTTCTTCCCTCCCAGGATTTCTAGCTGGATTGCAGATATCCAGACTTTCTGCACAGGCTTGTATTTAATCAGGGGAAAGGAGCCTTGGAGCTGTCGTGTATCACACCTGCCAGACTTGCTTAAGATATCCCTACCTACTAGAAAAGTATTAAAAGAGATGGACGGTAGCAAATTGAGGATGACAAAACTGGAAACATGGAACTCCAGAGACCACACTGACATGTACCTGACATCAAGGCTTGCCTGTAACTTCTCTGAGATACCTCTGGTCCTGGAAACCAACAGCTCAGCTCCATAGCAGTTCTTCTTGAGAGTGCTGTCTTCTAGCCATGGCCTTTTTGAAACATTGTTTAGTCCTGGAAGCCCAAAGATTAGTTCACACCTATGCTTTAGGTGAATACACAGGTCTTAGTCCTAACATGTCCCAGATAAGCAGAGGAGATTTGACCTCACCCTATCCATATTATGGTAAAGTACTATGATACTGTGTCATATTCCAGGTTATTGAAAGCGGTGGAAGGCGGTTGGAATTTAATGGGTCTGTTTTCGATCCTTGGCTGTAAACTTGAACGTCAGGCACATGAGTGGCCTTAAGTTTATTATTAATGTTAGTCTTTCTCTCTTTTCTCTGGCATTCCTGGCAAATATTCTGCCTTCTTGCTGAAGATCTTTAAAAGATCCTCAGTGTGAGGGCAGGAGGTGGTAGAAGCCCCATCCCTGGAAAGATCCAGGGTCAGGTTGGGTGGGGCTGTGAGCAACCTGACCTAATTAAAGATGTCCCTGTGTACTGCTGCGGGCAGGTGGAAATCTTTAACCTTTCAAGGTCCCTTCCAACCCAAAAACATTCTATGATATGGGGCACCTGCACATTCTCATTTTCTTGACTCGTGCAAATCCTGATTCATTCCTAATGAGCACTTCTCTCCAGAGATAGTGCCAGGTCATGAGCATAAGCCTAGCAGCACACCTAGTGTGCTCCCAACATCCTCCCAGTCCACGATCCTCTTCTCTTCCAAGACAAGCCCTGTAATCTGTTCCTTAAAGCTTTGTCGTAGGAGGTGCCGTGGTTTATGTGAAGTTTCACAGCCCTCCGAGGAGGAGTCTCCAGGTTGCATTGTGCACTAACAGCTGAGTGGAAGCTTTAACCAAATGCATTTTCCTGCTGTTGCTACTTTTTGTGTCTTTTACATATAAGTGAGAAGTGAGAAAATCAGTAAGTGAACCCAGCCCATTAGGTTTAATGCAGTGAGCAGAAAGAGAGAAAATGAGGTACTGTTAACTGTCTGCCTGTCTCCCTCACAGTCCATCCTCATCCCATGACTCCACTGAAAGGCCTTTCATGTTTTTTTTTTTATTAGAAATAACATTATCAGGGGAGGGAACAGCCACCACACTCCACACGTTGAAGTTGTATCATCCTTTCCAGGTGCCTGTTTTGTTTTTAAGAAAAATGATAATAGGAACACTAGTGGGGAAAGACAGAGCACAAGCAATTCCCACTCTTCCCTTTGAAGTGAGCAGTTTAAAAATGGGCTTATTTTGTTAGAATTCAGGGTAAGCTCTTTTCAATAGATGAGATACACTTTTGCTCAGTTCCAATGGACTTCACCAAATCAACCTCCTACTCAATTCAATTAATTCCCTCCCCTCTGTGTGTGAGGAGCAAGCTTTGGATATAAAAACACTGAATGTAAGATTAAAATGTCTACAGAGATGATCAGAAAGGAGTCTATTTTAATAACCCTCTCAGGTTGCTGTGCATGAGATATGGAAGTAGGAGGTTTAATCTCAGTGCAGTGCCTTTACAATTATAATCAGAATTGAGCAGAGTATTGGTCAATAGGAAATGTGCTCCTCAGGGTAGGGAGAGTACTGTAACAAGAATTAAGTCTCAGGATGTTAGTGAAGGAAACCATCTGAAAAGAATAATCAGCTGCAGTGGTATGGATCTCGGGTTCACAGAAAGAATTGTTCAAAACTAAACAAAAACCCATGGCAGGAAGAAGCAGAAAATTCACAGAGGTGCTTAGATCACCATTGTGTGAGCAGGAAAAAAACCACCGGTTCTAGGTGTATAATGCTTTCCTTTGGTGACTTTTTTGATTTGAGATATTTACAGCTGCTGCTAAGGAAGAAGTTATTCACTCTGTCTTTCCTTATGGCTACGATTGCTTCCTATAAATCAGCACAGTTGTCATTACTTTTAGGCAAGTCATGGGTTGTGGTTGCCTATAAAGTGCTAATTGAAAATATAATTCTGCAGATTTTTTCCTTCTTAATCTCCGAGGCTAAAAGTTCACTGAGTTTCTTCTGTTTTGTTCCATAATGCATGTCTGCTGTCTTTTATATTAACTCTGGGCTGCTGATGCTCGTGTTATTAAATAAAAGCCAACCTTAAAACCCATTATTTTGAAGTTTTTGTTTGTTTGGCATTTTTTTTCCCATTCACATCTTTTACGTGTGTTATTTGGAATAAGAGAGTAAATCTGATTAGTGAGAGTTCACTATTTCTGCTTAATACCATTTTGCTTTGTGAGGAGAATCTTAAGTATCTTTTAAAACTCTTGAAGACTGAGGTAAGGTGCAACTTTATAAGGTGCTATAATTCTCTACTCCAAATGTCACTGGCTTAAGACACACTCACACAAACTGAATTACCATGTCTGAAGTCATCAGAGAACTGGAAAATTCAGCAGTAGGAGTATTTGCAGTTTTATATCTTTTAAGTGTGTAAGATTAAGACAAAGACCAAACAGTAAGAAAAAGAATATAACTTCTATGTGCTGTTAACCTTATAATGAAGGAGTATAGGCTGTGCGGATACCATCTGGTGGAGTCTTTGAACATTATAAATATCTGATTAAGGGTAAAGGTGTGAAAAAGAGAGGAAAATTGTATGCGCCCCGCAATACAGGCGCTTTATTTGCAAGCACCTGCTTAAGATGTGCTTTCCACTTCTTGTATCTTTTGCTACCCTCTGAGCAGGGTCTACACTCAAAGGAAAGATGTGTATGGTACAAGTTTTGACAAAAGACACTTGGATTAATTCTCCATACTCAAAAGAGAGGAAATGATAGTAGCCAAAGTCATGTGACAAAAAAAAATTTACCTGAATTACAGTACATATTCATAAAAAAAATAAATTTCTGCAGGTTTTGATTATAGTATTTAGCACTTCAGACTTTCACATCAATATATAAAAATTAACAATTCGGGATGCTCCTCATGCCAAGGCAATTTTCTGTGGAGGTGAGCTATTGCCTTAATGCCTTTCTAAAGCTGAAGGGTTTTTAATATGTCATTCATCACAATTGGTAGTCCTTGGTGATTTAAATTGTGCAATACTTTTGCCCATTTCTTATTCAGAAAGCAGCAAATGTAGAGTGTGGAGTTTAGTCGGTGTTTTCTTAAGTCAGACCTTAGTCACACGGTAAGATACTTGAAATTATCACTTGGATTAAAAAGAGAATATTGTTTCAAAGAGCTGGCAGTTACGATGTTTGTTTTGTTTTAAAATCCATATATATGTAACTGCTTCTGAATATTGAAATCACTGCCCGCACACAAGGATGCGGGATCAGGCCTTGTCTTTAAATGCTGTCTCTGCTGGGGAACAGTCTTGCAAGGTCAACAGGAACTAGGTACCTGTCAGTCATACCGTGTCAGGCTGTCATTGCATGGAAAATGATGTCAAATACCAAACTGGGGCACAGAAACCAGCAGAACTGGCACCAATAGGAGGAAAAGTCATTAAAGGCAGTTTGTTTATTTTGTGGGAGGGGTCAGTCATGGGAAGAGACATGATAAAGTGTGCAAGACTCCTACATCTTACTGTAGACTATACTGGAATTACCTCTGAATATAAGAGCTTCAAGATGTAGCCAAATACTTGTGAAGCTAAACACAGTATGAATATTCTGGAGTGAAAATAACCTTAAGTACTTGAGAGTTCAGATGTAAATAATACTAGTTTTGCATGTAAATATCACTGATGCTCTGGAATTCTTGAACAAGCTATTAAGGAATTACAGTATTATAGGATATATATATTTTTAAATTTGCTTTCAGTGCAAAGGCATATGGTGCTGCTAGGTCTCAAGCAATAAATAAGTAGATGTCAGCGATGTAGCCTCAATGGGTCTGATGTTGCTTGAGCTGCGTCTGATTCCCCAGAGCCTGAAGATGCATTGAGTATCACAGTGCCTACCAGAGCCAAAGCACCAGCTTGAGATACCAGTGAGACGCTCTCTGGAGTGTCAGGGGGGAAAAGTGCTGTAGGTTTAACCTGCATGTCCACCAGAGCTAATCTGGCTTCTTGGTAATGAAGGTGTCCCCTCTTCAGACAAGAGAATGGGCCTGGCCATCACTCCTAAGGGGAAGAAAGGGCCTCAGCTGTACTTTCAGTCACTCTTGACTATCCCGGGTGAATTATTTGGATGATTGCAGGATCATTTGGTGGCGCTCTCTCTCTCATAAGGCACCTTTGAACCCAGCCTGCCTTAATCTAGTTGTGAATAGAAGTTAATTTAGAGCTATTCAGAAGCTAATTTAGAGAGATGTACTGAGCTCTCTTCAAAGAAGCAGTCTTTTCGGATTCCATTTCTAAACTGTGATTTTTCTTTTTACTGTGATTTCCAGGGACTGTTTCAGGGAAAAATGTCTTGGTTACTATTGCAGCACATCAGATCTTGGTTACTTGATATCTTTTAAGCAGTGCTCAGCTCTTCTGGAAACACTGAGGCTACCTTTATGCAGCACAGGGACAATCTATGTGTGGCACATTGATGGGACCCTTGACCCCACTAGTATAGGCAAAGATGCCAACAGTAGCTTGCAGTGGACTCCTGCATCGCAGCAAACAGCTGATATTTTTCCCTAGGAATCTTGCAGACGCCATTCTTGTTACATACATTCTCCATAATGTTTTTTGGATTACCCCCAAGTAAGTTCCTGAGGCAAAGTGATGCTGTTTGGACAGATCCCTGGCCCCCTTCCACTCAGGCCTGTAACTTTCTGATAAATGTGTTCATCAGAACAGCATGTTCCTAGGAGGATAACAGGGGAGGGTTACCTAGAGAGAGGACCGGATACTGTTTAATAAAACGCAGTATTTCCAATAACTAACCATTGAGACAGGTGTATTCCATCCCTCCCTCACACCTTATAGTCATCAGAGAATGTCCCATTGTCATAAAACCCCAAGCCCTTGTAACGGCACCAGCCATGTAGCCGGTTGATATCCATTATTTGTCTATTTCTGACTACTCGTTTTCTCTAACTGGTGAAATGGAAGATATCTTGGGGACCACTGTTTTTCACTTGCATCCCCAGGTCTTTATAGTCTCCCTGGATTCTGCCCAGGTTCTGGCTCACGGTGTCACTCATGCCCACATGAAGAATACCAGTGGATAGTAGTTGGTGCTCGTGACAAGTTGTGTCACTCTCAGCAGTGTCTCACGTCTTAGCTCCTGAGAGGCAGTGCACTTCTTGTGACTCCCTGGCAGGTCAGCAGATGGGCACCTAAGTGGCCTTTAACAGAGAGTCCCCCACTACGAGCTGCATTGTTTTTATGATATCTACTATGTGCTGCTGCTGAAGTTTCTCCATGTAAATCTTGCTCTTTGGTGTCTATAGGTGTTAAAGCTTCCTGTCTGTTTCTGGTCGTGATGTTAGAGGGTGGAGGAGGAAGCAGAGTCCCGCTTTTTTGGGTCACCAGAGTCCAAGGTGTGCCTCTTTCTCAGTGGTGTCCTGGTTTGAAACCACCTATCAATCTCCATCTCAGCTCTTCTAATGCTGCATGACCTTATGACTGTTTCTTGCAAACCTGGCCACCTGGCGTAGCAGAGCCTTTTGTGAGCACTTACCTTACATCAGGAGAAGGCTCCAGGCAATCCCTGCTGCCTGCACTGAAGTGTCCTTCCAGTTCTATCTTTCTGAGCGGTTATGTCAGACTTCTCAGGGGCTTTCTTCATAGGAGAAAAAAGGTGAGTCCCCACCATTTTGGCAGAGACCTGGAGCACTTCCCTGAGCTGTGGACCTACAATGCAGGATGCAGGGCACTCCCTGTGTGGCCTCCCACATGAAGTGCCGTGCATCCTGTTGGCCAGACTCGTGGTCACTGTGCTCCCAGGGGTCACTAGCTGGGCTCCTGGTGTGTCTCTGCTCTTCCTCAGGTTTCCCTGGTGCCAGGAGCACCCTGTCTGCCATAATCTAGCCCTCAGCCACAGATTTTACCTTACTGTGTCCTTTGCCAACTGAGTGCAGCAAGACACCAAGGCAGACACTCACTCACCACCTTACTTCAGTTGCAAAAGCAGTGGCCTGGGGCAGGCAGCTTGGCCCAGGGTAGCTACCTTGTGCAGAGCTCTTGTCCACTGCAAAAGAATTGTATCTGCTCCCCGATGCCATCTGCTCAGATGCAGCATGATGTATCGGTAGCATGATTTGCGCTGGTCTTTAAGATATTTTAATTCATTTTCAGTATAAGGAAGAAGCAATAGCTTAACTGATCCTATGTCACACCTTGCTATGCCTGTGTAACCCAGTCTAAGGTCTGACCCTAAATCTCAACTCACTGGGAAACGTGCTGCTGAGGCCAGCAAAAGAGGGGCACTTGCAGACTGGTCTCAGCTCTTACAGGAGAGTAGGAGGAAGCAAGCCCAAGAGAGCACAGCAATGCCCTCATACATTAGTCTGGGGAGCATTGCAAAGGCTATGGGGTGGCACATGTCTACTTGAGTTTGGATAGAGGCTTAAACACTTGTGTTTCTGACTGTAAAAAGGATTTAATGGCACTTGATAGAGGAGCATGCAGAATTACAGGATTTAGGCCTTTTTAAAAGCTGTTGCAAACCTGTAGTGCAGTCAGAGTATGTGCGTGGCTCTGGACTGAGAATTGCATTGGAAGGAAGAAAACTAGATGGCCGATTCACCCCATGATATTTGCAACTCCTTCCTCACTTGCAGGAGTGTCCAGTGGGTTTCCAATTCTATGCCTGGGTCTGAATTCAGCAGCATTTCACAGTGTGTTCCATCTGTAAACACCATACAAAAAATGATGTTATCCTGACCCAACATGCTTGGGCAGATTTTCTTAGTGGAGTTCAGTATTTTCCCTGGGGTGTCAGATGGGAGCTTGATTCTTTACTTTTTTGAGAGAACCTTCTAAAAAGGTGTGTTTGATAGAGAAGTTAACTTGGGCTGAGATGTTTTCGTTCTCTGTTACTCCTTCCAATCAGATAAGTAAATTGATTAAGAAGCTGTCTTTAAAACAGCGGATTACTCAGTCTTTTGTAGTTCCTTTTACAAGAAAAATGTGCTAAATAAAAAGGAGCCTAAAGTTTCCAGTAGAGAGATGGGCCTGTAATCTGTGTGTATGCGTGGGAAGTACTTGAAAATTGCCTCCTACGGACAGATTAGTGACTTGTTGGTAGAGGGAAGTTTCTTTAAAATTATGCTTCACATAAACTTCAAATTGCAGAAAACATCTACATCCCTGTGAACTTCATTAGTTAGGTACTATGTGAAACAAATGTCAGGCTGACACCTCACAAATTGTTTGCTACTGATTCTGCTATTGCTTTATAGATGTTCCAAAAATTTTCACACCAGCTTCTCCAAAAAGTATCTTCAGACAAGGGCAGGTTTCATTCTGTGGCATCATTGCCTTGGCAGGTATGCAGAAAGGTGAGTGGGCTGATCATGTGCTTCCCATCTGTCAGCTCATCACTGGTAATAGGTGCTTGAAGGAAAATTGCAGTTATTTCACGCGGAACTGG
The DNA here is from genome assembly GCA_027560015.1 of Chloroceryle amazona. NCBI lineage: Eukaryota > Metazoa > Chordata > Aves > Coraciiformes > Cerylidae > Chloroceryle > Chloroceryle amazona. The sequence continues at coordinate 67,223 of JANHFX010023890.1, forward strand.
ATGTTGAAAGTTCATATGTCAAGAAAAGATGGACATGGAAAGAACAGAAAGTGTTTCATAACAGTCTTTTTTTATCTACAAAAGACATGCCTGTGCTGCCCTGCTGGGTGGGGGTGGTTATCTTTTGTGCAGATGTGATCTTAGCTTAATTTGGACTTGCTGGTGCTCACTGAAAAGGACAAGATGCTGAGTCTGGGCTTGTCTACCCCGAGACACTGAAACACAGAGAAGGTTTTTTTCCGACAGTGCTGAAGTCCACCTAAAGGCTCACAGAGTACTGCATGTTTTCCCGATTTCCTGGACATACAGCTGCTTCCTGAATGCCAGTTACCGACACCTCTCTCAACCACTGTGGGTATTGCACTTTCTTATCCACAGAGTTGTGCTGTAACTAGAGCAGTTCCAAAGGAGCAGCTCTAATATATCCACTGTGGATGTAGGATTCTCTGAATGCAGGTAGCACGCTACAGCTCTACTGATTTTAATGACTAACTTAAAACAAACTTTCCTGCCTTTCCTTGTCTGAAAACCATTCTAACAGCCCAGTCAAATTGCCCACATCAGTGGTTTCCTGGGCTGCAATTTATCGCAGATGATAAATACAGAAAGCTGTACTTAGCCTGGATTAGAGGCATCCTGGAGTGTTTCAAATAGCTCAGTACTTAAAGGTTTTGGTCCAACATGTTACAGCATACATGGTAGCATGGCTGAGGTGTTAAAATGTCCAGTTTGCCATTTGTAGTGCACCAATCAAATAAAACTTGTTCTTCATATTGATTTTTAGCAGCAGCTAGGCAGGCTCTTTTGTGTGATTCATCTTCCTTAAATTTAGCTGCCTAAATATTAGACATCTCATCCGAACCAGTCATCTAGCACAGTCTCCAAATGAGTCATCGGAGATAAGCAGCTCAACAGGACAGTATGACCTGTGTCAAGATGGGTTTCCAACAGAGATAGGAGGTTAAGTCATCTCTGTTTTTCTCCACAGATTCTAACTTAATTTAGTGACTTTCGACTGCAAGGTGAGGGAAGCTCTCTCCTTTGCTCTGTTTTCCAAAAGTATCTTTTCAAGTTCAGTTATCAATATCCTTCCTTTTAATCATGAAGAAATGTCTTTGTTTGAAGCACAAAACTGGATTTGCTGCCTTTTATTTTTTTTTTTTATTACTTCCCCTTATTTTCTTACTGTTTATTCTGATTTTGAATTAGAATAGTTTCTGAGATGGAGTGAAAAAAAGAGATGTTCTATATTCTTTATTTAGGCAAGTTTTTTCAATAATCAATAGCATAACTAGAGCTATGGGTTTCAATGTTTTCTCCTTAAAAACATAGATCAAACAGTGTTCCAAAGCCATACATCTTGCCTGTCAAACATTTAATTTATTGTGCTGTTCATTTATAGCTTGAGACTAGAGAACTATTGGTTGACAAAAGAGGATGGATGGCTGTTTTATTGAGTCCTTACACAGCTGGCAGAAGACAGCAAATGGGGAAAGGAAATGTTTAACACTCATTTCCAAACTTCTAATAAATTGTGGATGGATCACAAGGGGTTTATGCTAACTTAAGTAACAATTGCACTGTATTGCCAAAGGATTGGGGGTTGGCAATCATCTGTCTCATTGACTGTGTTTAAAGTGAGCATCAGAAAACAGGTTAAGAATGAACTTTTATAGTGGAACACAACAGCTGTGTGTATCCAGTGTCATGGATATACACAAATAAACAGCATGATCCATTTCTAACTTAGTTATGCCTCTGAAGTTAAAGCAATATTAGCATTAGGACAGTTGTTGTTTTGTTGTTGTTGTTGTTGGTTTTTTTTCTGTATTATTTATCCCCTTATACTCCAGAGCTCCTTTTTCAGGTTAGTAGTTTATGGTAATGGGAAAGTGATTTCAGCAGCTTACTCCTCTGACCAATCTGTTAAGTATATGCACAGGATGGTCACGCTCTGGGCAGTATTTTGGAGCCCAGATGCTGCTACTGCCTCAGACGTTCTTAATTATGAAGCAGTAGTAATCCCTCAGCCTCCATCCCTGTAATATGGATCCTCTGGTGACTTTGAAATACATAAAACCTTACCAGTGTAGAAAAATACAGGTGCTTATTAGTTTGAACTAATAATTTCCTGATTTGACTGTTTTTCTGGGGGACCTTTGTGACCCTGTTCCTCTGCTTTTGCCTCACCATATCCATCCTCATCTTCTTCTGTCTCCATAATGATGTTGCTTCTGTTTGGTAGTTTTACTCAGCTGTAAGCTTAATCTTCCTGCTGAGCATCCTATAAGCATGGACTGCACTCCTGACTGAATATGCTTGCAAGGTGATTTGCACCACCAACATTCTTTGCATATGCTTACCATGATTTCTGGGGAGGGGAAATGTCATCTTATCACAAATAATACTGGGTTAGGAAAGGACTATTCTTGGGGAAGGGGGGGAAGTCAATAACTTCAAACCACTTAGTTATCTAGCAGCAGTAGAAGTCTTGTGTCGTCTGTCTCAATCACTAGAGGGGGATGAATCCTATTTAGCCATAGCAACTAAAGAGATTGTGATTGTTTGGACATCCTGGTGGATTGGTTAGAATAAAGATCTGCATTCTGAAAGTCTCTAACAATTCTGAGCTCCCTGTGTTTCACTTTTTCTTCAATTAATCTTTTCTTTAGGTGCGTTGGTTAAAGCCAATATTACAGTTTACACACACACAAACAATGTGTAAACAACTGAATAACTATTACCAAAGAGGGCTGCAGAAGCCATTATGCTAATACAAGTGTTTCTACTAAACAGAAGAACTAATGCATTATATAATAATTCTTTTCAGAATTTTAAACAGTGTATAGATGAAGCAAATGCAAGGAAAGCTGCGGCTGAGCTTTTTTAAATGGCAAGAAATTTCTACTTGGCCACATCTTAATAAACAGAACCAGACTAAGCCACATTTCTTTTATCTCCACAAAATGAATGGCATTTTAGTCAATAAACCCAATAGTGAAGGGTAAGCGTTTGTAAGTATGTGGCTGCAACTGTCAAATGCAGTGTTTAGAAATACCTTGTCAAAACCGGCATTCGTACATTTATTTATTTTTTAGACTAAATATACTTGCATAGTAATCAACACTGACCGTGAAAATAACATGTAGAATTAATAATGTGTGATTGATTTTTTTGTTTTGAAGTGAAGAGTGCTTTTATATCACAACCTCCTTATCCAGCAACCAGCCTGGTAAAATCTTACAGAGGAGCTCATAAATGGGAAAGCACAAGTCAAAATAATTACTTCTACTGCTATTGTATTCGGAAAAGTTCCTGTGTAGAATAGGTAGAAGGAAGAGGAATGGGTTCATGGGATATGCTGTAACTGAACTTGAACTCCTTCAGACTTGCCTTCTACCTGCACATCAGCCTGCACATCAGCCTGCACATCTTACAGGAAAAGCACTGACCAGACTTTGGTATTTGAGAGCTTTTAAATATCTTATTTTAAAAACCTTATCAACAAAGGGAGAGGACTCGTGCAAATTTTAAGGATTAACACTTCAAAATATTTGCCTATATACATCTCTGTGTGGAACACTTCTGTCACCTTGTTCTTAAGAAACTTATGGAAATTTAGTGGTTTTCAGCACAGATTTGCTGTCTTCCAAGCCTTGTGAAACCTTACATATAAATGCATTTTGAGATACAAAGGTGGAGTCTTTGATCCAGAGATAACCTTTGAGTTTATGGAGATGGTCTTCGAAAATATTTACACCCTTATTCTCCCGAGTCAGAACAACTTCCCCAGCTGCTCCTTTCTGTATAGCTTTCTCAACAAACCAGCTTATGATGCTCTTCTCATCCACTGGTAATTCTGACCCCAAATAGCAGCAGTAGTAAGTTCCCATTCCTGCATGTCAACAGCCCTTCCACATCTCTGTGATGGGCCAAAGAGTTTGTCTGTAAAATATGACCTATCTTGAGCAGGTGCAGAAAACAAGTTACACCCTTTAGTCTTCACCAGACCAAACCAATTTGGCTCACCCCCAGGGCTGTTGGCAGCACTGACTACAGAGTGTAAATGAGCATTCTCAGTAACCAGGATACTCTTCTAAATTAGTCTTATAGTTAAGAAGTATCTCCAGGGGCATGGTGGTCTGCAGACTGAGCATTCTAAGTCCTCGATAGGCATCGTGCAAGCTTAAGCTTTAAAGGAGTGAGCGCTTGCCACACCATTAGGTACCCTGGACCTGCCATCACCTTCTCAGAAGCTGGTACCTTTCTACACTTTCTTAAGAGACTTCGTGTATTTAAAGAAACAAAACCCAACAAAAACCCAAACAATAAAAAACCTAAACCCACCCCAGTCACTTCATACAAACATGTTTGCAATTTTTTTCTTCATTCATTTCAAAGAACTGTGTTGTGGTATAAGTATAGGGTTGAGAAAAGATCCATTACAATTAAACTGCAATCGTTGTAAATTACCGTCAAACTTCAAGTATTTCTACTTTCCCTTCCTATCCCTTCCATTTTTCTCAATAAATAATGGACTTGTTCAGTAACTGAAATTGGTTGTTTCAGTAGCACATCATGTATTTTCTTTCTGGTAAATTTTTGGTTATGCTTTTCATATCATGCCACTTTAGAAAAAAAATCCATTTTTTTTTCCATTTAAACTTATTACAAATTATTTTAAAGGTTTTGTTTGTCCCAAGTGTATCTTAGGTTCAGTTCAATAGATACCACTGAGTCCTTGATGGCAGAGGGAGATAAAACAGGATGGCTCGATACTCAACCCTAGTTTCTGAAATTCCTGCTATACACCTCCCCACACTGCCTCCTTGTTCCCCCCATAACCTTTTGCACAGGTTTACATGTATTCTCATAATTTTTTTCACAAGGTAATATAAAACCACTTCGGCACTCTTTTTAAATGTCAAAGATGTACACCAGGGAAAGGTTTTGTTTAAAATAGCCTCAGCAGCGTTGAAGCAACTGATGTTTTATTTTGTTGCCTGATGAACTCACCCTAGAGCAAATCATGCAGGAAGATGAATATGTTTTGAAGGCCTTTGAGAACAATGATTATTCTTCAAATGTATCCTGACTGCAGAAACATGCCTGAAAAAATAAATGTTTGTTGGTTTCCACAAAGAAAACTTATGAAGTGTTCATTACCTTTTAGCAAAGTTTCATTACTTGACTTAATGTGTGAGCCAAAAAACCCTACCTTTGTGTTTCCACCTATCTAAATATTTCATAGCCTCTCCTGCTGTAACCTTGCTGTTTTGATTTCCAATGCTCAGTTGGCACTTAGAGCCAGATTTTGTGGTGTTCAAGAAGGTACATGTCACTTACGTGTCCCAGACACCTCCATGTGTAGGGGATGAAGCGAGACTGTGTCCATACAACAGATACTCTGCCCACCATTTAAATTTTAGCACATCATTATAATGGAGTTGCAAACACAGCGATCAAAATAATGTCCCTTTGATGCATTTTATAGCTGAGCCTTAATCACACAAGATGTATCTTTTTCATTATCAGTATCTTACTTTCCTACCAAATATCCATTATGATCTTTTTCCATAAATCACCATATTTCTCCCTCCCCAGGCAATACAAACTAGTAAGAAAATAACAGTTTCTGAAGGTAAAATGAATACTGGAGTTTGCTACATGTGTTGATGTAAATTTTAAAGCTTAGTTGAATACATCTAGAATATTTACTTTTTGTTTAAATGTTCTTAAAATTTAATTTAAAAAGGTGAGATGGGTTGTACTTTTTTTCCCATTGCTGTCTTTGGGGTGCATCTTCCTCTAGGGATGTGTTTGCTTCTTGGGAAGTTGGCCCAGCAGCTGACAAACTAGCTAATAAATCTGAGGTTAACAGGGCTATAGACAGCAAAGTACATAGGTGTAGAAAGGATCACCAGCCACAGAATGCTGCACATCTATAAGCTGTCAATAGAGTATGAAAAATGGAAAGGACAAAGCCAGAGTAGGAGAAGTTCCAGCTCATTTTTCTGCTTGCTTAAGCAATCTCTCACATCAGCATACCCTGGCCCTCTAGGGAAGACATATATTTAGGGCTTGATATTGCTTCTACTCATGCCAGAAGAAAGTCTCCTTTTTAACCTGAAGTGGACAGGATCAGGTCACCAATAGCTGTCCCCGCAAAAATAAAAGCAGAAAAAGTAATGGTCCTTCTGGTTATACCAAAATGGCACATCTGTATAAGAAGCAATCTCTACTTCTTGTGTAAAAATTAGTTTGAATTCATTTAGAGGTATTTAGAGATGGGTATTAGAGCTTTAAAGCTGATTATTGTAGTTCTTTTAATTAGTGGACCAAATGTTTGATACAGCTGCTGTGCAGTCATGGTATTGAAGACAATATCCATCGGGGGGGGGAGGAACGAACACATTTTGAGGACTTTTTTATGTGCAGTACATTAAATCTCTCAAAGTTGCTTGTGGCCAGAAATTTGAGTAAGGCAGCATGGTGCTATTGAATGCAACCGAGCCACACTGATGTCTCCTGTGATTGTCATTGAATAATTCAATGAAATTCTCTTAGTTCATGAACACAGGTATGAAATAGGAAAGGGTGAAAAGATGTTACCAGTCCACAGGAACTGTTAAAGAAATAATAATTGCTAAAAAGTAGCATCTTCAATATATTCTCTGTCTAAAGCCACCATAAAATTAGTGAACTGGAGACTTAAAGGTGTACACATCATAGTACTGCTAGGGAAACCCTCACGGCACTAGGAAGATGATGAGGCTGCTCTGTTGGTTTCTTTGAAGGCATAATGCCCTGAAGGCTCCATTCTTCTCTTTTCCTTCCCTGTGACACTTCTCGGGTGCTTTTTGATGGTGGAAAAACCTTGCTTAAGGGGTCATTGTTTCAGAGGGAGCCTGGATGCTTCACACTAGCTGGTCTGGACTAACCATCTGCCTCTGGGCTCTTCCCAGGTGCTGTGGACACCATCCTATCTCAGGGCCTTGCACTTGTTGCAGAGCAGCAGGAGCTTCTGCAGACATCTGCTTACAGCCAGGGAATGCTTTCTACATGGCACGGAGAAGCAGGCAGAGGGAGCTGAGGATGCTGAAAGGTAAGTCCAAGGAGCAGCCCCTCTTTGAAGGAGGAGTTGGATGGGAATTGCACCTGGGTGGTTCAGACGAGGCAGCTGCCTGCTGTGGCTGTGTCACCACGAAGCACATCATCCGTGTGTTTGTGTTGCAAGGTTGAATTAGTGCCCTGAGTCAGGACTTTAAGTTGTTTGTTGGTTTTTTTTTTAATGAATTTGAAGCTAAAGCACTAGTTTTGGTGAAGATGCAAAGTGGCCTGTTTAAAGGGGAAAGGGAGAACACAAAACCATTAACCACACAGGGCCACACGTTCATATGTGAACGTCTCGGTCACTGGAAGGGTGATCTTAACGGAGGCACTCATGGGCAGTGTCATGTGAGCACATTATTTAGTATTGCATAAGTGATCTGTCTGGCTATATAGCTGAATTGAGTGGGTGGTTAAGTGCCAGACTGGGGGGACTGGGATCTGACAGCAAATCTCGACTCGGAATGTTACCTGAAACAACACTCTTACCTGAAACTGAGGGTCCCTGCTGGACATTTCATCACCTTGTAAAAGAGGTTTACACTATGAATATACACTGCTCAAAACAAGACAGAGCCAGGGTGTTAGTCTACTCCTCGGGCAACTCAGTGGGAAGGTGAGATTGCAGTAAGAGAGGTGATTATGATTCTTTATACCCTAAAGATTCAAATTCTGTGACGCATCACTAATCTGTTTGATACTGGCACCTGAGATTTTCTTTCTTGTACCTAGATTCTTCACAGCACAAGAAATAATTGTGCCCATCACTGATGATTCAAAGAGTGCATATTCACACACACACACGTGTGCTGACACAACAAGCCCTGCACTTGATTTAGTGGGATATGAAACTGTGGCCTCACTGGTATTCTGTTGTGTTTTGTGTGTTGTTTTGGTTGGTTGTGGTTTTTTTTTTCACCTGGACATTGTTTTGACAACACGGATATACAAATACTGCAAAATACAATAACTTCTGATATATCCCAATATTAGTATATGAAATATATACTCTAATGAGAAAGTGATGATTGCTAGGCCTCAAGAGACTACAGTTTTGGTTTTTTTTTTAATCCCTAAACTTTTTCAGTAAGCCTCAAATATGGACCACAGTCAAAGGATCCCATGTGACAGGATTTGGCACAGCATGCTTTCTTAGGCTTTTGCAAACAAATACTGCATTTACAGTAAAGCTTTAAATTTACAAAGACTTTTTATTTTCAGTATTATATTGACAATTGAAAGATATTTTTCATTAATTTTAAAATTATGCTGTCTTATTTTATACTCATCTTCTTCAATGAAGTTGCTATTCTTGTGCCTGTGACCCCAAAATCAGTTGCCGGAGAAATAAATGTGATGCCACAGATTCAATCCAGGAATTCAGTGCAGGATCAAGTGCATGGAAAAAAAAAAAAGAAGATAAGTGGCTTTCTAAAATAGAAACACCTATTAGAAAAATCCATTTGTTTCTGTCAGCTCTCTTTGAACAGATAGTTCCTGTGTCAAAATCTCCACTTGACTGGAGTATATGTATTTAAGTTTTGCAATGATTTTGTGCTCCTGGGGCTTATCCAAGTTCCACTGAAATCAGCTGAATGGTTCCTATTAGTTTCAGTGGACTTCATTTCTGGCCTCCGCTAAAAATCTTGATGTTTGGAGATACTGAACTGAAAAGTGGGTACTGAAAGTAGAAGAGTTTGGTATGTAACTCAGTTGCAAAGGATCCAGGTCCAGAGTATGCTGGATTCCGTTCTTTAGTTTTCTTTCAAACTCCATTAAGCAGAAGGTGAGTGACTCTTCCTAGAGCACTTTGAGCAAGATTTCATCATGGGATGGTTGAAAGCAGAGGGATCAGAATTCTTAGTTGCCCAAGTATCTGAAAATCTGGCCTTCCTCATAATTTCCTGCATAGATTTAGCTCACAGTTAACTGTTTTACCTGCAAATGAGAAAAATATATTCTGCAATAGGATTTGTCTGGGCTGCAAATTAGGAATGTTTAAGGAATATAGTTCTCTAATTTTCCCATTTCCTTTCAGTCAAGCTGTGGTTTCATAAATTAGCTGTTTTCCTCTCGCTCAGTCTTTGCTGTCTACACGTTGGGTATGTAGTTCAGGCTGGTTGCCTATGCAGAGAAACAGGCAGTTCCAACCAGGGCAGGGAGTTAAGCCTGGTAATCTGCATCATGTGCTTGAAGGTGCTATTGAATATGGCAGGAGTTTTAGAAACCAACTCAGATCAACTTATAAATGGCTAAAGTCAGGTGAAATGTATACAATCTTTAGCAAAAAAATAATGTGATTGGAAGTCTTTCTCTCTGACCTACAGGAAAAGATGTGCTAATAAGCAGCAGTCGATCCATCAGCCAAGGAATGGTTGTACTTTCACTGACAGTGGGTTTGATGCTTAAAGGGGAGATGGATAATTAAGACTTCATCTTCCAAAATATTAAATATTGATTTCTAGACATTTAACAGCAGGCGTAAAGGTCTCCTGAGAACTGGTAGCAACTGTCTAACAGATTATAAAAGATTTTACTTCTCAATGTAGAATTTAGCATTTAATTTTTATTTAAAATTTATGAAATGAGAGTAAATAAATTGGGAGGTAACTTCTAGTCCTCTGAGCGCGTGTTAGTTCTGCTCCATGTGGCCATTCAGAGTCAAAATGGATATATGATTTTTTTTTTTTTCAGGTTTGTATTAGCTTTTGGTTTATTGAAGTGTCAGGAGGTTTATAAGCTCTTCAACTCCAATTTTGATTGTTTTATCCAACTACTGTCACTTCTTATCAGTATTAAAGGTAGAAATCAAAGCACAGGACCCAGGGGAAGCAGCGTTCACATGTACACCACTGCTCTTTTTTGTCACTTTTCTGAACTATGCACCTCTGCTCCTGACAGGAAACCCACAACGAGATAAGGAGGTGAGTTTCATACTTCATTGACTCATTTGTGAATTAAACAAAGGCATTTTCAACTAGAGCGTATTTCTCTCCACCTGCCTAGTCCTTTCTTTACGACTTGCTAAAATTGCTAAAGTACAGCAGACTTCACATAGAGTAGCTTTGTTCTAGCAGCCCATTTGTCTCTTTGACCTTTCACTAATTGCACGCTGGGAATCTGCGTGATTACATTTGTTCAAAGGGGTGAAAAAAGTATTCCAGTTTAGCTGTGTCTTCCAGATGTTTCTCCCCAGAAGAAAGTAACCCGGATTTATTAACTGGATTTGAAAACTTAAACCAAAGTGTGGTACTTGTTGGTCTGAGTAAAGTTAGCCGGATATTCAGCTACCAGGGAGCTGCACAGCACAGGCTGCGGGCAGCATGGATGATGCAAGTGTGAACTGGTTTGAAAAACCCTGTCTCTGTAGAGAGAAAGGAAGGGAAAGGAAGAGATAATTCTTGCTAAGCGCTGAGTGGGTTTTACAGGTGGGATCTTTCCCTATCACAGCTCAGCTACAAAAATGGCAGTATCTGCACTGAGTAAAATTGCAGCATTCTTAACTATATGCTCATGGTTCTATTGTCTAATCTGTGGAATAATAGTCTTGTGAACCAAGGGCTTTATTCATTTTAAAACATTTATGCAGCAAATGTTTTTCTTTTCTTTCCTTTTTTTTTTTCCAGATGACTTCATTAGAAACCAACATGATTTTTCACAGTCTGTTTTATTTGGGTTAACAAGTGTATAGAATTTCAGAGATGACATTTTTTGTTGTTTTATTTGCAATAGTTTCAAGTTGATGAATTCCATTTCACAATGTTCCCCATTTTACGCAGACACACTTTAGATAAGCACAAGCAAAATATGTTCATTTTAACACTGAATCAGCTTATTGGTTTTAAAGGTGCATTTCCACTATACCATCAACAGCAGTAAAGGCAAAAAGGGAGGAGAAGTGACAGAAAATCTATTTGATGGAGTAAATAGTTTCTTTGGACATATGTATATATAGGTGTGTGGTTTATGTGGGCAAAATACTGGTAATGGCACTGATGGGAGCGGACACATTTTAGCAGTATAATGGATGACAAATCATAAAAGTTGACAAACTTTTAAAAAAGATGATGTTTATTAGAGACTTAATTATTTTCTAACGTCACCAAATGGAAAATTGACTGAGAATCCAGTAAGTTAGGGTCCAAATTGAAACACTAAGTCATGTCTACATGGTAAGTAAAAAGTAATTAAAAAAAAAAGTCACTAATTTTAGGGGAGAGAAGAGAGAGGCTAATACAATTAGAAGTCAATACTTCAATTGTATCTTAAGCACTGCAATGGCTAAAAGTGGATATTTCATAACAAAGATGTTGCAGTGCAATAAGCAGAAGAAAAAGGCACTAGGGTGAAGAGGAAAATTGTACATTTACACATTTTTAAGTAAGCACATATACAAGATATTCTTGAGTCTTTGGGGTTTTATTAAATTTTTTACCTTCTTTGACCATTTCATCTGGGCTACAAACCCAAGAGGGACATACATTTTATGTTATTTTCATTTTGACATTTTTATTGTTAAATGCTGTGCACTGACTTAAATTTTTTTTTGTGCTCAAGTTTAGATACTTGAATCCCAATGTCCTTTTATTCCTCCTGTCATCTGTCATTGATGTAGCTGACTTCTGTGCCAGTGTTGACAGGATTTATCTAAGAGTTTGCTGGATGGCACATTTTATAAAATCAAAGATAAATAAAAGGGTCCATCATCTGGGGGATATGGAATTGGAAGTCAATGGGTGTTGATGGTGCTTAGTTTCACAAAGAGCTATTCAAGAACTCACACAATCCCCTCTTAGAGATTTATCTCTTTTTATGTATGACCGTGTTCCTATTCCCTTCAGGTTGGGGAGCAGAATGTTGTGGTTTTGTTTTGTTTTTTTTTTCTTTCCTAAGACCTAACAGATAATCAAATGTGTACCTGCATTTCTTTCTGACATTTCAGAAATACTAAATATTGTATTCTGGTGATAATGCTTTCTGAAGAAGGAAGGAGATGGCCCATTTAATAATGTATACTTCATTTACAGTTTGGAGCGTTAGCCAACTACTTGTGATGATACTTCTTCCAGTCATAATACTGATATATGCAGAGTTCTAACTACATTTTTAAATAGAAAAACAACTGAATGATACATTCAAAATAATTCATGGAGAGGAAATAGATGTATTTCAGCATGGGAGAATATTTATGCATTATTTAACAGCAATAATGTTTGAATTCATACATTATGCAAATGCCATTATAATCAGGAAAATGAAAGAACTTGGACTGCTGCAACATCTTTAAATCTACCATTAGGTACTTATTTGTGCATATCATTTAATACTGCACAATGTTACAGTATGTCACTTGAAGAGAGAAGTTATCAGACACTAACAGGTTATAAAAAACTAAAGCTGATGAATCCTGATTGCTACCTTGATGCTAATGTCTATAAATTTATCAGCAAACAAGAGTAAAGGCTTTAATGGTAATTTGCATAAACTCCTCTTCTAGATAAAAGTTACTGGGCTTTTACAAACAGTTCACATTCTGCGTTGTGATCCTTATCCATACCCACCCCCACACAACAGACTGGTACACAGCGTGGGCTGACACTGCCAAATCAAATTGTATTTTTGTAATGTATCAGCAGCTATGTTCCAAAACTATCCAAACCAGCAAGCCTGGCCATATAAAACCAAAGCTGCTTCTGTGTCCTCTTATCTTCAAGGCAAAATATACAAAAAAATAAAATCAAAAAGCCTGTAATTTGGTGGAGACCTTCCCTCTTACTGCTTAGATCTGCCTTATATCTCTGCTCAGCTAAATTCATAAGCCCACACATATGTTTATGTGCACTTCATTGCTGGTTTTTTGTGCCACATTTCCTTTACAAGGTCCATGGTTTTGCAGCCAGTGTGTGTACGTGTAGCCTGTGGAAACTCTGTGCACACCCCAGGCAGGCTCTGAGCTGGCCACCTTCAGCCTGGGAGCCAGGCCAGTGCAGTGTGTTTGAAGGTGCTGCTCTGGAGCTACTCGGTGCAGGGGCTCAGAGCTATGCTGAGCTGGCTATGGCAGAGCTGGCTCCTGGCTGCTGGGCCCATGAGAAGAGCAGGTTTCTGTCCCAGTGCTGGGCTCCTCCTGGTATCTCCCTGCCACTCCTGCTTTTGTTTCCTTAGTCTTTCTGTTTTCATCTATGGCTTATTTTCCTCCTTGTTTTAAATAACCCCTACATTTCTTTCTTTTATTCCATTCAGCCAGGCTTTCTAACAAAACAAACAAACAAACAACAAAACCAAACCAATACAAAACAACAAACCCCCCCCCCAACCCAAAACAAATTCATCAATAGCCATGGGGTGCATAGTGACGAAAGCAAAGCTAAACTTGCTCCTTGTAGTTCATAAGTGAACAAAATTTCTTCCAAATTATTTGGATAGCAAAACTCTTAATATTTAATAACTAATATTCCTTCTAATGACAAAAATGAGTAAATAGAATTGAAGAACAGCTGTATTGAGAGAGCAGTCCATTTTCTTAACCCATTAAAGCTGGACCATTGTTTGTTGAGGAGTGATTTACAGAAATGGACAGCAGAGGGAAACTTACACTCTATTTCTAAGTGTATTTGTTGTATGGCAAGCAAAAAAGAATTTGCATGCAGATGCCATCAATCTGGCATGTCTCATAAACACTATATTCCCATAATAACTCAGGAATTCAGAACAGATTTCTTGCAACTGGGTGGCATTTGGACACATTTTGGGTACTCACCAATTTGAATCCAGTCCACAGCCTGGACTTTCTACTGTGTTAGAGTCTTCCAGAAATTATTACTTTTTATGGCAGAGTGGATGCAATACTGTTTGCTCTTCCATCATAAAGATTGTGCCAGGGCTTCTGCTATAAAATCTCTATTACTAACAAGAAAACACAATTCAACCAATATATTGTGCTCCTGACTAAGAGCTGGCATACAAGAATTCATCCTGGAATTTTTATTTGCAGCAAATGATACTAATTTCTCAGAGTGCAAAGTAATGCACGAACTCTCTTTTCTTGAATATTAACTAATTTTTATGGCATTGTAGCTACTGGATTTTATAAAGCTGGTTGGGTAAAGAGACAGTAGGATGCAGCAGGCACCAAGGGTGCAATAATAACATATGCCCACTCCAGTGTCAACCGATGTCAACCAGCTGACGATGAAGAGGACACAGGGCTGTAGCAACTATAGTCAACGTGTCATGCAATGGTAAATCAGTTAATTGGATACTAACTTTGGAGTGCTTATAGTAATGTCTATAATGCAGACCTCCCTGTTTTCCATAGCTTTGACAGCGAGGGCTGAATGCTAGCTATACAAGAAGAAAGTGGAGGCTCGTTATCACTCCAAGCCTTTTATGGCACTGTTGAACTGGTGATTATGTTCTTTCTGCGTAGGTGAACTTGGGTTTAAATTACTCTCAGGTGGATTTCCACATCTACAGTGTCTGAACACAGTGAGAAAGCCTAGCCGTAGCTAAGACAACATGTTTGCATCACTTCAACGCTTCCTCCTGACTGGTGTGCTCCTCTTGGTCAAGCAGATGGTGCAGCATTTTGTAGTAGCAGTACAGCATTTTGTAGTAGCTGTCCAGCATGTCTGTGTTTTCCCTCTGATTACAGCTTCTGAGATGAAATTTCAGAAAGTGCCAGTTCTAGCCAGGCCTCTGCATGATTAATGAGGATGCCATCCCCATCACAGAGAAGTGCCAGAACTGCAGCCATCCCTCAGCAGAGGTGCTTGGAGAGACCACGAGAGTCAATGGTATGGTTAACCCTGAAGCTGTCACACTGTAGAAACCATCTCTTCTGCCTAATGCAACCCTGTTGTTTTGGCAGTGTGGGCAAACTCCAGCTGGAGGAAGCCAAGAGGCTTGGCTAAGAGAATGAAGCCCCATTCTGCAAAGTTAGGAGAAACTAAGACCAGAGCTTTACATTACTATACACTTAGAAGAGGGTCTCCTAAACTCTAAAAAACCAAAACCAAAAAAAGCATAAACTAACTTCACTCGGATTTTGTTTAATGGTTGGGTAGAGTGCCTGCATGTGGAAAAGCATCTCTGGGTTATCTCCTTTCTTCAGCTCTTCGTTCTTTTGGGTAGGACTATTTCAGCTCTTACTCCTAACACTTTCCGATTGCACTTAGGACATGCTCCAAAGTCCACTGAAACCAACAGAAAAATTCCCCAAGAGCTCCAAATTTCTGTGGTTTTCCTCATTCAAGGTCACCCAGTGTCTGTCCTCAGTGTGCCAGGATAGGCCCAGAACACTTGCTTTTCAGAACAGAAAAAATTAACTCCAATGTGAAACTTGGCACCGACTTCCAAAGGATTGCCCCAGTCAGCTATGTTCTGGCACTCCTTGCTTGCAGCACAGCTTTAACATATGTTAAATTTTATGCTGATAGTTTGCATGTTCTTATACTAAATAAATACGTACATTTATGTACACTGTGAGGTAACACCAGTTTACATCTCATATGACCATCTGACATTGCTTCTCCTAGGAGTGGCTGTATCTCCTCAGCATCATGAGAAAAATGCTGTTTCAACCTAACAGAACATTTTAATTTCAGATAGTCAAAGCGGTCTATCTTTAAGGCTGCCTGCAGTTTGTGGTATGGCTTTTGCAAGTTTGCTAATTCCTTTGGGTTTTAATTAGAAACACTTCAGCTACATTTCCCTAAAACGTGCAAACGCTGAGGCTCCCACAAATGTCACTATTAAGATGGCTTCTTAATTGATTTTTCTTTAGGAGCAGTGTGTTTCTCTTCCAGTTTATTGTGGCAAACACTGGCATTTGTCACTTCTTCCAGTAACTGATACTTTTTGCTTTAATAAATGCACATATTAGATGCTATTCTCTTTCTCTGCTTGATAGGTGTATACTGTCAGGCAGAAGAAGGTCACAATGATGTTAAATTTGCCGCTAAGCAAAGGATCAGAGTGTAAATGAAATCTTGAAAGCTGGAAAATGAGAATGTGCAAGTGTAAATAATGTATTAATTATTGACAGCTAAGGGACTGAAGAGTCCTATTTAGTAATGACATCTTCATTGTCACGCTGCCTGGCACTATCTCAGGTATTTTTATTTTGATAACAGGTTTTTTCCCCCATGATAGTAAATATTTCAATTTACCAGTGTAACTTTATTGATATTTTTCATTTTCTTTGGCTTTTCTTTATCTTACTGCAGTCAAGGTGCTTGTTTCAGGCAGGGGCAGGGGAGAAATGAATTCTCTTATTTTATTGTGGCAAGTGGTATTATTACAGTAAAAAATAGTTTTTTCTTATAATAAAAGAGCACAATACTGAGGTGCAAAAGGAGATTCCATCTCATCTGTTATTTATGGAAGTTAAGATATAGTTTAGACAAGGACGTATGAATGCTAAGGGCTCAGTTTTGCCAACAGGCCTTCCCAGGAATGACTAGTGCTTAATATATGCCAGAAGCAGAATTGATTTCACCATGACTTTCCTGAGTGAAGCACTAGCTGAGTTAAGGAAAGGTGTTTCTGAGGTAGATGGCTTTTTTTTTCTGTTCTTTCCAAGTGTTACATAAAGTCTAGGAGTAGTGGTAAATTCTTCAATATTTAAATGATTTTCATTACAAATTAGTGCAGAAATGATCCAAAAGAAGTCTTAGTATAATAGCTATTTGTATAAGGCTGCTAGATGTAAATAGCTAGGAGCTTTCAAATACCAAGATTAGAAAAAAGGGAAAAAAACCCCAAGCAAACAACCAGACCTCACCAAAGATATCTCCCAATCCTGTTTGCCAAATGAGCTAAGAGCTTCCTTTCTCCTGATTTTAACCTTTGGAGGAGATCTGGCCTCTTCCTTCCCAAACCCTCCAGCCTGCTCCTCACCAAGACATGTGTGACACCCCATTCCCCCCAGGCAAGAGTCTACACTGCCATTCTTCAACCCTCCACCACCTCCTCTGTTGGTCCCAGACTCCTGCTTTAATCCTCTCATTGCCTTTTCCATCAGTAGTAGATTTTCTCCTTTCTGTAAGTGGAACACATCAGTTTGGGGAGGCTTGAGAGGCTCTGGGGGAAAGAAGTTGCCATTTGTTCCAAGGTGGGGAACCCACCGTGCAATGTTCCCAGAGGGCAAAAGGTGCTGCTGAGAGCTGGGGGTTAAAGACCGAGGAGGGGCAACGCCTTCAGGTGGTCTCCAGCTGGGTGATAATTGTCTTTTCTATGTTCTTAGTGAAGATTGCTGGGTGGCAGCTTTCAGTCAATTCTTCTTGCCCCGAAAAATTGCAGGTTCTGGTCTGTGGAATTGCTCAGCAAATTTCTGCTTTAGTGAATTGATAGAGTTGATAAATCCTGGTGTGTGGGGAACTGGAAAAAGTGAAAATATTTAATTTCACTGTATTCAAAACATTGTTTTCACTGCGTCTGAAAGATATTTCATCTGAAGAAGTTTGATTTCTTTTATTAACAAATATTATTGGTTTTACATAAGCTAGATTTAATAAAACATTTCACCTGAAATTGATTTTCTCTTTTTCCAGCTGAACAAAGCCTCGCTCTGTTTTTGGCCAGCAGTGAGCTATTGATTCCCTGAACAGCAAGTGCCCGGCGTCGGCAGCATGTGCCTCAGAGCTGCTGCCCCTCGTGCTGGTGCTTCTGCTGGTAGCTCTGCCTGCCATGGTCTCTGCGGGAAAAAGAGCAGGTTTGTGTTACAGGGATGTTCCCAACTGCACCACCCACTTCCAAGGTGTTATTTACAGGTGCTAATACCACAAGGGGGAAATGCGACTCACTTTTCAAGTCTGTTATTTAGAGAACATGTGTCTCAAACATTAGAAAATGCCATATGTGATGCTTAATATAGAGCCTTCTTCCTCTGCTCAAGAATAGAACTTTATCAAAATGAAATTTTCTGCTCATTTGAGCCAGTCTCCATAGCAACAGCACTGTACACCTGTGATGTACAGGCACAAGCCGTTACAACCTCTGAACTAGGCAGAATGAGCCATGTCCCATCCCCCTGGCAAAGGGAGGAGTACATTGCCCATGCATTCACGGCACGTATTTCCATATGCTACATATATGTGGTCTGCATATACAACAATTTTATTCAGAATTGCCTTACTTACATTTGGTAAATAAATACAAATATGCTACTTACATGAAGTGATACACTTGCAGAAATTCAATATATTCTTGTCCTGAGGGAAGACTTTCTAATGCAAAAGTTACTCGAAAATAAAAGCTTGTGCTTACATTTGCTTCTGTAAAAATTTCCTAATTCAAAAAATTCATAAAATGCCTCACTCTTGCAAATCTGTCAAGCTGCTAATAGTACATCATTAAGAAAAGAAAAAAGCAACTGCATGCTGAA
This sequence comes from Chloroceryle amazona, assembly GCA_027560015.1. Classification (NCBI taxonomy): domain Eukaryota; kingdom Metazoa; phylum Chordata; class Aves; order Coraciiformes; family Cerylidae; genus Chloroceryle; species Chloroceryle amazona. The sequence goes on from JANHFX010023890.1 coordinate 85,716, forward strand.
TTATTTAAATATTGTTTTAATAGTAAACTGGAAATAATTATGCACCTATGGCTATCCAATATTGTAAATAGGCTATTGCTTTCCACTGCATAACTTTTAGCGAAATTGAAATCACCAATAAGAAACAAATGGTTGCATTTTAAAGAAACCTGAAATTATTTCCCCAGGTCATTCATAAGGTAGATCATTACAGAGAAACATTTTCTTATGTGAAGGAAAAATAGCTTACTAATGCAATGGAAATTATATTTTAAGCCTCCTACATTTATTAGCTTATTTAAGATGAGGCAAAACTTCAAAGAAGGATTTTAGCTGAAATACATGCAGTATGAAAATCTACATAATGATGGGCATTGCTCTCAGATGCACTATATATGGCTAAACATATAGATGAACTGTCTGTTTCTGTCTTCTGACATTTGCACACTCTGCTTTCATATCTGCCCTCTCTTCCCCCCTTAGCTCAGGATTTCCCATTGCTGAATGCAGGGCAAGCTACAAGCAACAGGAGTGAAACAGGAGCAACGATATGTGCATCTTTTCAAGCTGATTGCAGCAGTTTGCCTAACTTTTTAATGCCACTCCTTGATACTGTGCTTGACTTTTTTTTTCTTTTCTGGTATTATTATAATCCTCATTTCTGTGCTAGTGAAAATGTAGCTTCTGCTCTCAGAGCAAAATTTCTCATCCTTGCTCAGCATATGGGTGGATATTGTTGTTGTTCTTTGCAGGGGATAAGAAGGCAGGGCCTGGAGACTCACCCTCGTGCAGGCTGCAGTGAGCACGGCAGTTCGATAGCAGCTGGCAACTGGATGAAAGGAGAAGGGCACTGACCTTTTACCCGCAGTTTAAGGTCAGGAGATGACCATCTCCAAGTTTTTTGAGTTTTTGTATCATTTATTTTATTTTATTTTCCACAAGTGTGGTTGTTTTCAGATTTTATACTAGGAACTATCTGTCCTATATAAGCTGTTAATACTCTGCTTTAGGCAGAACACGGTGCTTGGAGCTTATGTAGGCTGATTTCAGGGAAACTAGAAACATTATTGATTTTCATTGGGCTTATTAGGATCAGTGTAACATGCACTTTTGCTATGCTAGATTGTATTTGGCTTTCATCATGAAATCTCATTACACTAAAAAGAAATGGAAACAAGTTATGCAAGTAAAAGATTTTGCAGAGTACTCTAATGAAATTACTCTGCATCTGTGAAAACACACTTTGGATGTAGGTTATTCAAATCCTGAATGCTGCTGATCAGACTGTTCTCATTTGCTTTTGAAAATAAGGAGGAAATTCTCCAGTCTTTGTGGAATTATTTCAGATTTATGCTACCATAACTGAAGGTACAGCTTGGCCCTTGAAGTATTTGTCCTGGCTGAATCCTGATGTTGAATCGGTGGAAAGAGAAGTTCCAGTTTTTTGCAGATGGGATGAAAAATATTACAACATTATAAAGGTGTGAAATGCACGTGGCTATGGGTGCACTCATTCTAGACCCCCAGTCAGGATGAGCAAGGAGCAATAAGCTTGTTCTCACCCTTTCTTGCTCTTGTGGGACATCAGCTAGTTGTGATTTGCCTCTTGACAACAGTGGAGGAAGCATGAGATGGCAGCACAGTGGATCTCCTTAGCACAGCATCAGAGGCATAGAATCCTCCCTTCTGAAGCTGAGAGGAGGTCCAGTTACCACTCCAGCTTCCCTCTTCCAAATCCAATTCACCATTAATGTTTATGTGCCCAAACCCTGACTCTTCTCCAGTGTTCCTGTAGCCACAGGTAGTGCTGTGACTTTCTCATATTCTCCTGGCAGGGTGGAGGTAAAGTTGTTTGTGATTCCCAGCCTGTGAGTGCCTGAACTCTCTGTGGAAGAGCAAAACTCCTCTGCTGTGGGTGTCCCACTGCTACTGCACTAATGCACCCAGGGCTGTGTAGGGCAGAGGGTGGCAGCAATGCTCTCTTGCCCACAGCTGGGTGGCAGCAAGCCTGGGGCAATTCTCCATGGGACCAGACCTCATCCTGTGGCTTGCCGAGCAAGTTTGCAGGGTTGAGGAAGGGTTGCTTTACTTTGTCATCTCTCTCTCTATTTTATTTTTTTTTTTTAGCACTTAAAATAGTCAGTAAGGAAAACATTCCCCCAAGATCTATACTTACTCTGTAAGAATGGATCAAGACTCTTGAGCTTGTCACGGAAGAAGTATTCTCCTTTGACATGTTTTGATGGTGCCTCTGAGAGTTGCACATATTTCCTAACAGGATGCTTTTATTTTCATAGATGTTCTACATTTGGTAAAAGCCACATTCTTTTGAGAAAGAGAAAATTAATTTTGAAGAAATCTGACAAGTAACACTCAGGCTTCATCCTAGTACATAAGTGTATCTAGGATCATAGAGAACGAGCTATGTAAGGTATCAAAATCAGCAGAAAGCACCCAGTTAAAAAACAACCTACAGAATAGATGCTGAGAAGCACAAATTCAAGATACAAAGCTGTGACTGCAAAGTTACTTAGGGAGTACAAATTTTGCATTATTGACAGGCTATGATTTAATGACATTGCACAGTCAGCTCTTAGGAAGTCTTGAGTCATTCCCTGCTGATTCAATGACAGGGTGCTCACTGTTTTGATGTTGGTTTGTTTTTTTATGGCGAAACTTTGGTATCATATGTGGTCTGATCATATCCTAGTTTTGAACACCTTTTTTGCAGAATTTTTTAAACCCAAACAGCAAATCCTAAGGGGGAAGATCTCCTGAATATACATGTGACTGTCTTACTTGTGAAAAGGGGTCTCAAACTGCTGAACACACAGCTTTATGGAAAAGAGCTCTTCTGTGTTGCTGACAATTAGTACACTTTTCATTTGCAAAATGATGCTTTCTGCTAATGCTACACTGTAGTAATCAAAAGCACCTAATCCATCTGATTAAAATTCCCTATTGGGCTTGCTGACCAAATGAATACAATAAGTAAGACATTTCAAGTAGAGAATTTACTTCAAATACTGATTTTCATAGACTTTAAATTAAAATTATGAGAACTACACATCAAACGAAGAGAGGTCTTGTTCCCTGGTGCATCTGAGCGAGACCCGATGCTGATGTGCAGCAGGAGAGATTTTATTCTGTAAGTGCAGGTAAGCTTTTCATTCGAATCTCAGCTTTAGAATCAAATTAATTGAGTGATGAAAGCATTTCTTTTTGACCTCCTAACAAAGAAACCCAGTGAAAAAGCTCCCTTAAGTAAGTTAGCTCATGTAGGCAATCGTAAAAGGTGCTATGGGTTGCTGTTGGGATTTTGTTTGTTTAATATTAATCTAAAATAATTTAAATGGAATCTTAATAGCCTTATTTTATGTCTCTTACTTTGATTTTTTGTTTCAAAATCGGCGCGTTCCCCTTAGTGCAGTTAATAGGGTCAGTCTGTGAGCCTGTGCTGGTTACCATGCCTTCAGTCATGTGGAATCCAAACAGCCATTATAATTTGTTTCTAAACAGATCAAGAGCTATTTACCATCTCAATGTTTTGTGCACAGCTGGGTGTCTGGCAAACATCCAATATCCATTAACATTTAAAAATTAGTCCCATAATGCATCTTTTCCATGGCTTGAGGAGTATACACACTGACACATGTTGGGAACCAATTATATTTGCACCACCATTAGTCTGGCTGCATTCAACTTCCCAGTAAATGAGGGCTAATTTAGTTTTCAGAATGGTGTATCTTAAATTCATGCAATGACCTTAGAGAAAGCAGAGTATCTGAAGATTTAAAGAGGAAGGAAATGCTCAGAAAGAATAATGCTTACTTTTTTTTTTTTTCCCTAAAACATAAGAGTACATTATTATATGACTGTTCCCAGTATCCGTGTCTGGCCCTGAAAACCAGATTCCTCTAATTCAATACTTCTAAAATTCATGAGCAGAATTTAGTTGGGAAGAAATCAAACTAATACAGTAAACGAGCACACCCTCCTTGCTCAGATCAACCTGCTAATGGACCTTTTTATAATAAGGCAATTTAAGACCTGCCTGTAGCAGGTCTAACTCTTTAGGTTCCCAACTGGTTTTAAGTATTCTATTTTCCTGCCAGCAGGAAAATAAGAAATACAGATTTCACAGTAAGTGCTGTCTACACTGCTTCTGAAATATATTCTAACAACGCTGTGCAAGAGAAAAGACCTTCACAATTAGCATTGTGGCAAAGACATTTAATGAAAACAGAGAAGCACAGAAATATTTTCTAAGAAGCATAGTTTGCCAAACCTCTGCTGCCTTAAGAAATTCTTTCAAGAATATCAGAGGTGAAATGGGGTGTTGAGCTTGGTGGATGAGTAAGTGAGAAGAGGGTTTTTTAACACCTTTCCTTGCAGTGTGTCAGCACAGCCCTCGGTAATCAGGTTCTAGACTGATTGGCTTCTGCTGCTGCTGCTGACTGCTGCAACAGACTGTACAAAGCTTCTCTTAGCTTGCTTAATCTATGTCATGCTGCTTAATAAAACTAAATTGCTCCTACAAACAGAACACTATTCTTCAGCCTTTCAGAATTCAGAGATGGTTTAAAAAATACCTTCCCCCCCAACATTCATCTGGACCAGTTAGAAACTCAGGAAGGCAGGAACTTTCTAAATGGGCATGAAACAATACAGCAGAGCAAACCTCCAGGTGAAGATTCTGCTTCCTCCTAGAGTGGTGAACACCTGCAACAATGCTGTCCTCTTGGCACAGTTGTTTGAACAGAGGAGCTGTAGGAATCTGTCTGGGGTGAGCTGCAGGTTTATAAGCAAGTTTATGGAATTTTTACATATATATCAATATTTATTTACATGTGTTTAAAATGCAGTATTTAAGATATACAAACATATTCTCCTGTTACATCCACATAGTTCAGAGCTGACTATTGTGGAGTATTCCTTTGTTGCATCAGCACTCTCTTTTTGTTTGACATTTGTGCAAGAAAGTAGCTTTTCAGTAAAATGGCTTATTCCTTGAAGACACTCTTTTGAGAAAAGTTTCTTGTACAGTTGGTATTCACAGGTGCTGTTTATACTGTATTTCTCTCAAAATACATGGCTCTTTATTTTATCGCTTTCGGTGAAACCCATGCGTGTAGTCCCTAACAATAATACATTTTCATGCATCATTGGCAATACAAGGCTTCATTTAGAGTATTGATTAACATTCTTACAGTATTAGGACTTGTTAGTGTTTCAGACCTTCTTATTGTTTGGTGATTTCAAGAATTGACTTTTGCAGATTTACAGTACATAAGCAATTAGCCAGTAATAGATTGAATTAATAAAGAAGTTTCCTATCAAATTTGGGGGCTTCACAAATCTATCATGTTATGGTACTGTCCATTTATTTATATTCTGTACTGCTGCTGTTAGGAGCTGAAGTCCACGTGTGGCAAATCCTGCTGAGGACTCTTAGAGTTACATGCGGGAAGAAGATGCTGTGTGGCATGTTTACAATTTGCTGGGTAAGTGGGTAGGGATGAGAACTGGCAGGAAGGTTGCAGTGTTTTCTTTTTCTGTCTTGACAGTCTCTCTTGTTTTTCAGCTGTGGATTTAACAAAACAAAACTAGAGCTAATTTTAATTTTTAATTAAAGTCAATAGCTTATGTTCATGCTGATGTATTTGGTATGAAGAAGAATAAAAGAAAATACAGAGAGAAACTTGAAAGAGAAATGCATTTCTTCAGCTTAATTATTTAGTTTCCAATGAAGAAACAGCTCTGCAGAGGTCGATTATCCTTCAGGGATATCTTAGAAGAAGTAAGCAATTAGCTTGATTTTCTGTTGAATATGTAGCTTGTGACTCAGTATGTGATCTATTAAAAAGATGATCATTCCTTTTATACTATGTCCTGATACACATGAAGCCTGTTGCTGAAGGTAAAAATCAGTGGAGTAATCCAGTCCATCACCATGAGACATGGCTTTTCTGGCTTGCTACACAACAGTCAGTGGTAATTTTAGATCTTCTAAGGAGTGTAAGAGTAAGAGAAGAGTGATGCTTGTCTGTTAAAAGGTAACCCGGGATACTGCTGAAAACTCTTCATAGCTTTAAGCATACTTCCCTTAGGAGCAAAGTCTAAAGGAGCAGTAAAATTTCTGTGGTGAGGAAAAAAAATAAAAATTAAAAAATAAAATTAAAAAAAAGTCCCTCTCTTTGCACTAGTTTCTGTAGGAAAGCATTCTGCCCCCCGCAGCCTGGGGTCATGTGCAAGGCTGTTACCTGAGGTCAGCAGCTTAGGGAAATGACTTGGGCAACTCCGCACGTGAAAGGCTGTGTAGAGAGGGTTGGCTCACCCTGGTAGCCCTTGGCCTTCCAGGATCACTGCCAGGCACACTGTGCTGATACGCAGCACCACAGTCCTGGCACCGACTGCACCAGGCACACTGGTAAGAAGCAAAGCAAGGGCTGGAAGAATAGGGTCAAAGAAGAATTGTCTGATAAGCACATTTTCTAAATAACAACACTGGTGTAAACTTGTCCTTGAGTGCAACATCTCCACTGCCACTGCCCTGCTTCCAGATTGCTGCTGCTGCTGAATTGCAGAGACCACAGAGCCAAAGTTCTGCATGTCTTCTGGCATGTCCATTGCAGGGCTGAGTGGAGCACAAAAATTCACAAAATGCCCAAAAAACATAGGAAAAGAAGAATGCAGTTTTACAGTTCTTGTGTTAGGGTTGGGAGGGTTTGTTTGGTTTGGTTTTCCATTTGGTTTGGTTTTGTTCAGTTGGTTGGGGTTCGTGTTAATCATGGGGGTTTTTTTACTATTGTGACATTCAGATTTTACCACGGGGAGAAACTGGAGTGATTGAGCTTAAAAATTAACTTTCCGTAGGCAAACTGCATGAGGATGAACTTTGCAAAAGTACTGCCAAATTTGCTGCACACCTAAGTCCCACTTTGAGCAGCTCAGTCTGTCAAACCGTGCTCCTCCAAATACACACTCAACTGATGCTCAGCCCTTGACAGGCATAAATTAGTAGGCACCTGTGTTTCTGACATTGAAGCTCCCATGGCATCTTAAATCTCACTTCTGGTCATGTTTCGAAGTGCCTCAGTCCCGTCAGGACTGAGCAATGTGGTACCTAACATGTACCTTCATCTGCAACATGAACCATGTTATATTCCATGACAGCAAAATCTGAGTCTCAAAACTTCAAGGCCAGGCTGCCCTAAATCCTTTCTGCATCTTCCCAGCATACTAATGTGAGAAGCAAACCTGAACTGTGCTGTCTTTCTCAGAACTGTGGAAGGATAATCCTTCTCTTGCCTTTTTGAAACTAATTTCAAGGTCATATTAAAGAGGTGAGATCTTCCCAAGCCTTGTGCACCAGTGTGACTGTTACTGGCGTGAGCTGCCACTGGCACAGTTCCTCGCCTTCTGGTGAGGTTTGCACCAACCCACACACGTGGTGCATAGCAGCTCAGCCTCCTTTGCCCCTAGTCCCATAGGGATGAATGCACTCCTTCCACCTCTGCCTCAACAAAGTGGGTCCTACTGTGGATCGTGCAGCATAGGGAGCAGGAGGACCCAGCTACTTGTTAAACTGGACACAAATGTGTGTTTTTTCTATGAATTAGAGTTACAACTCATTGATGCAAGAATAAATATAAAAAAATGCCTTTCCACCTCTTCTTATATTTGTTTGCATTAATTATGCATCATGAGAACTACTGGTCCAAAATAGCCTGTCCTCAACGATACATACAACACTGGATAATCAAGGTGACACCTACTCACTGCTTACATGCAGCCCAGCAAAAACACCCTGTATGGTTTCCAAGGCTAGCTGCAGTCCAGAAGCAAATTAGGTATTTTCTCATGGCCAGGAGCCCAGGCTAATAAACTCTGCAGACCTAAACTAACTTTTCATATGGATGTTTTGTGGCTTCCTGCATTGTGTTTCCATTTGTATTGAAAATTATGCTGGATCTGGCAGCACTGGAGCTCTGCCAGGGCTAATAGGCCCATCCAGCCCCACACTGACTCCTGAAGAGCTCCTCAGCTCCTTCCTGGATTGCTGTTCCTGATGCTGAGGAGCACTCGTGCCCAGGGTGTGTGCAGGCAGCTTAAGACAGGTTCTTGACCTTTTATTATTTATTGCTTTATGTTTATTATTTAAGACACCTTGTGGTTCTGCTGGCTTCCAGAAGGTGCTGTTCCCTGTGTATTCAGTGAGTGTGTGATAACACCAGCGTGATGGCTGTGCTGTAGGTTTTAATCAGCTTGGCAGCAACTCAGAGAAAGGCTGCATACTGCCCAGAAACTTCCATCCAGCCATCCCAGCAGTGGACAAAGCTGAAGATATTGCCCATGTCACTGTTTCATTGAGAGGCTCTCGGGTGTACCTGATATTGGGAATACAAGGCATCTCTTCTGCACTGTCTTAGTCACCAGAGAAGGTAATCCCTGGATAAAGCACAGTGAAGAGTCAGGGAACAACCACATCTCCTGTCAGTGCCAGGTTCACAGACTCTGTTCTGTTTACTCTTGCAGGGGCAGGCTGGCTCCTGGGGCAGGGCTTGCCATGGGTGGTTAGCAGCACAGGGAGCAAACCTGTATGTTGGCACCAGGGTAGCAAGCAGAGGGGCCATTGCTGTCAAACACAGCCCTGAGACGAAAGATGAGAGATTGACCCCTAGGAGCATCATCAGGATCCTGCTCTGAGATTTGCTTCTGGATTTTGTCTGGCAAAAAACCCTGAGGGGCAGAAGTCAGATAGCCTGCCCGTCATTTCCATCTCCTTTCTAAAACTGAATGAAGTGCCCATAAAAGGTGTGGGGGTTCCTGGTTTTCAAATGAACCCTTCTGTTTAATCAGGAGGTATAAACAGGACAGCCACAGCTGGTGCTGTTGTTGATGTGACTTTGGTATCACCATTTGGCTTTGATTCTTTTGAAGGAAGTCAGCAATAAGGGTGGATTTTGGAGAGGTTCTCTGCACTTAAATGAATGCACCTTGAAAATTGATGAACAACTTTTAAAAGGGTCATGAAATTGCAGATTGTAATGTGACCTTCCCCCTGTCTGCTGTCAGAGACATGCTTCGGACCACCCTCCCACAGCAGGAGATTCGAGAGACACCAGAAAATGGACAAATTTGCCCTGAGCGTGATTTTACTCATTTTGGCTCAGTCAGCTCCATTAATAAATTAAACCATGGTTCATTAAGCAGTGGCTACTGTGGAAGTTATGGTAACATTCTGAATGAGGCTGCCTCATAGGCAGGAGCACAGCGCGGTGCACGTGGAGCTGTCACCCGAGTGCACCCTGGGGTCCCAGGAGAGCTGGCAGCCCAAATCGCCCATGCTATCAGGTGCCTGTTTGTTCAGCCTCTCACCTTGAAACTAAAATTAGCGAGTGGAAAAGGCTCAGTCTCTTTTTCAGTATTAGTTTTTCCTGCTGTGTTTGGTTTTGAGTAGCAGTGCCTCTAGCAGTTTAGCTTCTGTACCTTGCCACAGGGGGAAAGGTGTTTGTAAACATAATGGAGCCTCCCTGAGCTAACCCACACCTCGTGCTGCCTTTTCAAGACACCTCACGAGGGTGGGTAGTTAGATCCTGTCTCATGTGGTGCTACAAATTCTGCTTTTATGTTTCACCTTCCTCAAAACAGGAATTTAAGGAAAGGCTCATGTTGATTGAGGGGTGCGTTTGTGTGTGCTCTGCTGTGTTCATGTCCATGCCTGGTTAAAGGGAGGCAGCTGGAGCTGCAGGACTGAACCAGGAGGAGCTCCTTCAAGCATTGGTACCAACACCCAAGCACAGCGTGGATGCTCAACTCCTGCCTGGCAGGTCAGGCTCGATGGTGCTGAGATGGTGCCCTGCTGGAAAGCAGCACCACAGAGAGAGACCTTGGAGTCCTAGTGGATAGCAAGTTATCCATGGGACAGGAATGTGCTCGTGTGGCCAGAAAGGCCAATGGCATCCTGGGGTGCATTAAGAAAACTGTCTAGCAGGTGTAGGGAGGTCCTCTCCCTCTACTCTGCCCTTGTGAGACCATAGCTGCAATACTGTGTCCAGTTTTGGGCTTCCTAGTTTAAGAGAGACAGGGATCTACTGGAAAGACTCCAACAGAGAGCTATGAGGATGATTAAGGGACTTGAGCATCTCCCCTATGAAGAAAGACTGAGGGAACCGGGGCTGTTTAGTCTTGAGAAGACTGAGAGGGGACCTTACTAATGTCTATAAATATCTGAAGGGTGGGTGTCAAATGTAAGGAGACAACCTCTTTTCTGTAGTGCTCAGCAATAGGACAAGGAACAATGGGTATAAACATCAGCTCAGAAGGTTCCACCTGAACATGAGGAGGAACTTCTTTACTGTGAGGGTGACAGAGCACTGGAACAGGCTGCCCAGAGAGGTGCTGGAGTCACCTTCTCTAGATGCTTTCAAAACATGTCTGCATGTGTAACATGCCCTAGGTGATCCTGCTTTGGCAGGGAGGTTGGACTCGATAATATCTAGAGGTCCCTTCCAACCCTTAACACCCTAACATTCTATGATTCTATGAGAGCCTACAGCTTCTTTTTTTTTTTCTTCTTTTTTTTTCTTTTTTTATTTCTTGCTCTGGGCTAATAGAATTCTAGGCTTGACAAGAGTTTTAGAAATGCTCTTCTCAGGATCAGAAAAGTTGTGATTTTTCATATTTTAGTCTCAGTCAAAACCAGTTAGTAGTATTTTAGTGACAATTGAAAATTTTTGAAATCAGGAAGAAGCTGAGAGGCAGCTGAATGCGTAAGGTGGCTATGAAAGGCAACGATGGTGAAAAAACCACTGCTGAGCCAAGACAGGATCTGATATAGAGTGTGGTGCTGGTGGGGCAGCTGTAGCAGCACAGTGGGCTGAGAGCATCCCCTGCCCATGCACAGCAGCAGGGAGACAGCTTCCCTGCAGACAAGCACTCTGAAGTGCCATGGTGACCATAATATCCACGGTCAAGGCAGTGAGTGACGGTGCTTTGCTAGAAATACACGAAGTAAATTGCTTTTGAAAGTCTTGCTTTTACATCTTAAACAAGGAATTAAATGAATATGTAAGCCATTTCTCTGTGTTTATGCTGAAATGTTACAAGGAAATGTTCTGACCCAGAGAAGCTAAAGTACTCATTTTTCTTAAACACTTCTGTGGAGAAATAAAACTATAGCTTATATCCTGTTGTGTGTCTGAGAGGCTGTGCAAGAGAGTGAAAATTGAAGGACAGGAAGAATTTAAAGGAATAGGACCTTCAAACTTAAAGATAGGATACAGCTGTGTTTTCACTTCAAGCATCACTTCAGTGATGTTTCTGACATTTTGGACTAACAGAGTGAGAAAAAAATACAGGGATGTTTTCAATCCATTGAAAAATATGTTCCCGGTGTTTTACCAGAGTGCTGAAAGACATTTCAAGGAAATATGTATATGTATACAAGCAAACACATATATTATTAATCTTTATTAGAGACAAAATTTGGGGGGAAACAATATGATGAGCAAAACTACTGTAAATGGTACTGATCCACTGAAGACAGTGAGTACCAGGAGGCTGCTTTTGTATTGAATGAAAGTTCGTACAACCTAAGGCTGTCTCCAAATACAGAACTAACCCAAGAGTTTGGATTTAACACTGACTGGACCTGTCATATTTCCCCTTAATGAGGCTCAGCGCTGAAGAAAAGGAGGAAAATAAAATGGTTGGTGTGATATGCTGTAAAATGCAGTAATTGGATCAAGCTGAGACACTGGTGGCCTTTAGGAACAGCACAAGAGACTTATAAGCAGGTTGGCATATGCAAATTGTTTTCTTTATAGAATTTCCTCAATACAATATTTATCTTTCTTCAAAATAGGACAGGCAGAAAAATCAGTTTGTGGATTCTGGGGGTGTTACATGTTTTACTTCTCAATCAGGTAAGACATAGATGGTTACAGCCTTGCTCAAAAGATGACCTTTCCATGCACAGAAAATTTGTTGTGAAACAACAAGCAATCTTCCGTGTTGCTCAGTGGCTGTAAGGAGCGTTGGAGGCTCTGAATTTTGGAGTGAAAATACCTTCGGGAGGAGTTAGGTGACAGCAACACAGGTTTAATCCTGGTTAGTCCAGAGCAGTCAGATGGATCTAGACATCAGTGCAATATCTGAAGTAGAAATAATCTCTGTGGGTGTTTTCCAGCTCTTAGCAAGAGTTTGTGGAGAATCTCTTCAGGTGTAGCAGAAGCCCTTATCATTGTGCAGGGCCAAATTTAAATAACGATGATTCATTTTTCTGATGTGCCTTAGGACACCACATTATCCTTGATATCTGTTTGACTGGATTTCAGGAATAAGCTTCATGTGAAACTGGATAGATGTTGTTTATAAAAGTAAGCATTTGGGATAGACCACTCCAATCTAATCCAAGATAGTGCAATACTTTCCTTGGCTAACTGCAGTGTAGAACAAATATAAGTCAGGAAAAATGTGGATGGTCTGTGTCCTGTCCTGTTCATTTTATCTTGTAGATGAAATAACCTTCTTTAAAGGCTTGAATTTGGTATTCACTTTTTTACTTGCAAAGTACTTCTAAGGCTGTATCCTGACTCTTTTGTCCCTTCCTTTTATAGGTCAGCATCCCAAAGGCTGGCCAACACAGGGTAACTTTATACCATTTGGGAAATAAAAAAAAAGTGATCTCATTTTAGACTAACAGAATAGCAGTTTAGTAGTCATCTTCTAGGAAAGTAGTTTTCAGTAATAAAATTAGTGTTATGCTTGTTTAGCATACATAGGATACTGTGGAAGGAAATTTGGGGTTGGTCAAATTGCACCTATGCAGAGAATAAATTGCAGACAGCTTGCCAGGGACTGCAATACTTGCAGCTGACAGTAACAGATAGTGAGAGACCTCACCAACTTTTCCTCAAGTCTGTGGCAAAATGAATCAAGTCAGCTTCGTCAGAAGGTCCTCTGAGCTTCTACTGGGACTGGCTATTACATTTACTATTCCATACTGGGAGTTTTATAGATTGCACCGGGATTTTTTTGGCCTTCTGTGCACTAAGTACTTTAAACATATTGCAGAAAAGTCTCAAAGCACTGACAGTGTTATTCTTTTTTATTTTTCATTCACAAAATAAAAATAATATTTTCTACTGGATAAGAATGATTGACATTCCTGAAGCTGCCACCAGCAAAATTCTTGAATCCCCAAATACTTTAAAATAATTAAGTTATCTTCACACAATTTCCTCAGGGATCATAGTGGTACTGCTACTGAAGCTCAGTTTCCTAAGGAAACTACACACTCACGCTACAGATCTGTTAACTCACTGCTTTTCCTCTTTTTGAACTTTTGAACTATACCAACCAATTTCAAATAAATCTGACAGTATAAATACCTCAAAGATATCAACTTGGCACAGGCTCTGTGGCAATCTGCAGTGCTGTCGCTTAGGGACAGCAACTTTTGCAGTCACACTGTGGCACCAAGGAAGGCAGAAGGGGCTCCAGCACTGGGACAGGCTCTGGCTGGAGCACCAGCATGTCAGGCACCACAGCTCCCTGGGAACTCAATGCACTGCTCCTGCCACTCCCAGAGTGGCTTGTTCCTGCATAAAAAAACTATTTTCTGAAGAGGCCTTAGTAACTTTCAGAAGAAAAGACCACGTCCGTGTGGCTACTGCTTGTTGCTGGTGTCTCCTCACTAAGCGTGTGTCTGGATACACAAGAGTTTGCCCCAGTAAGGAGTCCAGGCACACTTGGTTCTTCTGCGATGCCTTTTAAGGTGGATTATGATATATTTGTAAAGACCCATGATACTAAAGTCATATACAGTACTTCAAATGTGTTTTCATATTCTTTTTGGGAAGAAAGAATGCAAGGTAATCCTGTCATCGACTGAAAATGCATGCCCTGGGTGTTCCTGCGCTGGCAGAGGGGTTGGACTCCATGATCTCCAGAGGTCCCTTCCAACCCCTAACATTCTATGATCACAGAAAGGAGAGCTGGTTCAGATTAGGCCTTCTATAAGGTCAAAGTTTTATAACTGTTTCATTTCAGTTGTGTTGGGGTTTGTTTGTCTCTAATAGATACAGTGACACCATGTCCAATGCAGATAGTTAAGTAGGAATAGTGCTCTGTTTTGCCCTAGTTTATTATTGAGAAATAGTCATATTAGCCCCAAACAAGATCTCTTGATAGAGCTGTTGCGACACCAGCTATATTTGTGTGTGTCTGCCTTGCCCAGATGTGGCAAAATCTCACTGTATATAAAATTTATGTTATACATATATACATAACTGTTTGTGTGGAAAGATGTGAATTTAAATCTCCACTTTATATTATACAATGAACTATTACTCCTGGACTTACTTTTTTAAAAAATATGAGTTTTTTGCCAATTAAAATCCCAAGAATCTTTCCCATAAATAAATAAATAAATAAAATTGAACAGCCTGTACCTTTCTTGAGAGAGCTCCTGGGACAAAGCTCCCTTAGTTTCCATTGTGATCCCCGGCCCTGATACTCAACGCTGTGACTAGGAGGGATGTCACCCTGCCCCCCTCACATGCTTTGTGTTGCTCCTGCCTCTTCACTGTTTCAGAAGCACGTCTTTTCTACATAGGTAGGGACAACATGCCATCTGTTGGGGAGATTAGCATCCCCAGGCTGGAGCCCTGCAATATTCCTAGACAATATAGGAAATGTATTAGCAGAATGTAGCGACTTGTATTTGCATTTCACACATTTAGCTTTGCTTCACACGTTCCTCTCTCTCAGACATGATAAAGGGAAAGAACGCTCTATTTCTTGTCAGTGTGGATGGATGGCACCCCTAGAAGAGTATGCATTTGAAGCAATATGTTCTGCATCACTGACGTAAGCTAAGATGCTGTTAAGGCCGGGCAGGTTCATTTTCCTATTCAGTGCTAGCGAGCGGGGCACTCAGGGACTTGGTGTCCTTGAATTTAAAGAAGATTGAAACATTGCATTGTTCAGAATGAAGGGAACAAGGATGGGAGCAGAATGATGCTGTGGCAGACGGTAAACACTTGATTGCAAGAGCTGAATGTCTTGGCCTACATTTTGAATCTCACCACGGTCTCTTTTATTCCACCCGTTTGTATTCGCTGACTCTGCTGTCAGTTCCAGGTTTGCTCCTGTAGTTTCTCCCACATTCTCTCCAGGTCTACAATGCTGATAGTGCGTCTTGTCAGAAGAACAGCCCATGCCCAAGCGTTTAGGAATGAGGGGTGCCAAGGTAATGATGGGTACAAGATCATTTTTCCCTGTCTTTTGTCCTTTTAAAATTGAAAATTGTCCTCGTGAGATTCACTTGGTACTCTCTAAACCCATCATATTATACCATGTGGCAGGGCTCTAAGGGTCATGGTGTAGAAATGTTTCTGAATTTCTCAAAGGAAAGCCCTGTCCTCTCCCCTGTCCTACGCACCAAGCAAATCCCTCCTCCTTGCCCATTCCATCTGGGGAAGACATCAAGGTGGTGAATGCTAAGCACTGAGTTCACCTGCATCTTGCCAGGGCCAGTTCTTCTCTTACTGTTTATTTACTGCTTTGGCTGGAATAGCTAGTAACCAGGGAGTGAATGAGGAGGGCAACATCTGCAGAAAGTGTATTAGTTCCCAGTGTAATTCCGTTAAATATTCAGATTTTTTTCACATCTGTCAGTGGAGATCAAGACACATATAAAATCATAGTTAAAGATAAGATGGGAAAAGAAAAATGCTGGTGTTTTCTAACTAATATTTGACATCAATAACCAATTTCAAGTAAGTGGAGCTCTAAGTTCCTTGCTGGAGCTGAAGGAAAGAAATGGAGACAAATTGAATGCAATGTATTTGTAATAGAGAAAATAATTTTTTTTGACATATTCACAGTGCTTACTAAATGGTTTGCTCCTGCAAAAGAGGCTCTAGAACTGCAAGATATAGCCAGATTTACAGATGCTTGGAGGAACTTTTGAACCTTGTCTTCTGTCTCCTGTCTCCATTGGATGGATGATTAGAACAGCAGTAATCACGACTTACCCTTTTGTTCTTTAGATACAAACCAAAACACTTTTTGTCAATTTATTCAATACCTTATAGCTGATTCACAAGTTATCTGGTAGATACATCCGTAAGTATGATCATCCTTTAGAATGGCATCTTAAATATATATAAACTATGTTACTGTGTGACACATAAAAGTACATAAAACACAGACTGTGAAGAATTACATCTCTGGTCTGAGAACAACAGCGTTTGCCAAAACATCTTTGAATTTCAATCAACAAGTTCTGTAGGAGGGGTTTGCAGCTCAACTTCCATCACTAATTCCTACAAATATTTCTCTGGTAATTACTGCCACAACCTCTCTTGCTATTTGGCTGTGGTATATTGGAAAAAATAACAACAGCTCAGTATAGATGCTAATACCTTGACTGTTCTCTGATTTTAATTTCATCTGTAGTTCAAAGACATTCAAGACTCACCTGGATCTGTTCCTGTGTGGCCTGCCCTGGGTGTTCCTGTGCTGGCAGGAGGGGTTGGACTCGATGACCTCCAGAGGTCTCTTCCAACCCCTACCATTCTATGATTCTATGACTGAAGGCAGCATAGTATTTACCTCTGCCAAAGCTGGAGAAACTTCGAGGTACAATTATGCCTTTGTTGGTGGACAAGTGACTTCAGGCAATGGGATTTGGTCTGTGGGTGTGATCTCCAGGCATGCTTGCACTCCGGACATATCTTGCTTACAGCTGTTTGGACAGGTGTTTGAGTCTGCATCACACAGTACAAAGATCAGTAGGCCTGCGGCATAGACCTGTGTATGTGAGTACTACCTTCTTCCCTGTAACATTTTCACTCCGTATGTTCATTATCACTTTTTAATGACTGAGTTCTCACTCAAGCATGAAATACTATAGGGAAGACTGCATTGGAAAGCAAATATTTCAGATGTAAATCAACTTACTGTGCTGTCTGCAGAAACAAAAGACAGCAGGTTGTCTTATGGAACAGTTATGACATACTTGCTGGTATCAGCAGAGAATACAGACAAATATGCAAGGTCCTGCACATGGGTCAGGGCAATCCCAAGTACAAATACAGGCTAGGCAATGAGTGGATTGAGAGCAGCCCTGTGGAGAAGGACCTGGGGATGTGACAAACCTGTTACAAGGTCCCTGGAGGATCTTGGGGACAGTATCAAATGTCCTCCTGTTCCTCTGCAGCCCAAACATCAGCATCAGCTCACCTCTTCTATTGCCTCTGACAGGGAAACTGGGAGTGGGGCTGGTTAGGACACAGTCAAGGAAAAGGTTTTGGCAAGAAAAACAAGTTCTTTTGGTGAGACTAAAATGTTTCACAGAAATCACAGCTTTAGATACATTTCTGTTGGATAGATAAAAACATGAAAACCCTTCTTTAAAATTGGTGTTTTTTTGGATACTTTTGTTTTGCAAAAGGAAACTAAAACTTCACTTCTACATGTTTATTTAAAAATGACTTCTCAATTTAATATTGATTACTGTCATCTTAGGAATGGAAATAATTTAAACATTCATTTTCAGCTTTTAATTTAGAAGTAATTATGAGCTCAACCTGCTGAAAATAAATGGAGACACTGATCTAGAAAAACGAGTTAGTTCTAAGAGGCAGCCATCCTCACTGATTTAACAATTGTCATAAAAGAATAGGAAAATTTCAACATTTCCATTACATGATCATTCCAGATGATGCAGTGAACTGAATATCCCACAGCTGACCTGGTAGGACAGAATGTAAAATAACAGAAAAGATAAGATACAAAATGAAAAATCTGAAATTGTGATCAATGTAATGCTGGTTTTTTGGGTTTGTTGTTTTTTTTTTTTTTCCCCAGATTTCCTGGCTTTAAGGAGAAAGACCTATTTTATTATTAATTGGAACAAACACAAACTTCCACCAGTAAACATATCCTGCAGTTCTGTATTGCAATAGGCTGGCAGTGTGATGGGATAGTTGAAATTAACACCAAGTGAGCACAAGCAATTGAAAGCACAGGAGGGAAAAGACAAGGGAGAGTAGCAGTCCTGCTTCTGAGGTGGATGGAAAAATTAAGCTTCCCCTACAGCTGCAGATCACTTGGGTGAGGCTCAGCGGTCATGGCACTGATGGCACCCACATCTACCCTCTTGGAGCTCTGTTGGGCACCTGCCTCCAGCAGGATTTGCAGCTTCTTTAACTGGAAGTCTTTGGACCCTGTGTGTGTGCGTGTGGTTCAAGATGAGCCTGGTGGGGAGTTGAAATCTCACTAGAGAGGTCTGACACAGTGTGAGATGCTCTCCTCTAACAGCCCCTGCTGCATCAGTGGAGAAGGTAAACAGGAGGTGTGTTTTGGGAACTGTATTTTTAAGATATCAGGGGAAAAGTTTTTCATTCTAACATCACACGAGGCTGTACTGAATCTAGCAGAGTTAAACTTAATAAGAAAAGTCATCCACACTAATAGTGAAGATGTTGATGACCTACCACTGAGATATGATATCAGGATGTGAAAGTAAGGAGTGGAGATGATGTACTGTGTGACTACAGGCACCAGCTTGGTGCTATGCCACTGCTCAATTTCCACAGGGAAAGCTGCTCTCAGCCTCGTCCTTGGAGAATGTGATGCTAGTTTTGGGGCTGGGAACCAGGATTCAACCACCCTACATGGTCTTTATAGTTTTGTCTTTAATGGGCTGGATTCTGGGGAGAGCAAGAGTTAACAGCTAACACTGTTTTGTGGCCAGTACATGTGGTAAACAAGATTATCTATAATGAGATTAGTCTTGGACAGGCTAAACCCCTGATGAGTTCATCTTGGTCTGAGGCAATCCTGGAGCAATTGTAGCACGAGTGAGGTTCTGAAGTGATGCTGGGCATTGCTGGGAAGCTGTGACTTCTCAGATGGAAGGAGAGCTGCTGCAGGTAACAGGCGGCTGTGAGTAATGCACCTTGCTGTAGGCATAGGATGCAAACTGAAATAGTAAGCCTCAAAGAATCATCACTGGTGAAAACTGAGTACAGTTACAGCTGGCAATGTTTGCGAGGCGTGTGATGTGCCTAACAATAGGAGGTTTGTCACCAGCCTCTCCCGATGGTGGGTGGTGCTGCACACACATGACAGAGGTGGGAGCTTTGGTTTCTGACCAAACATGAGCATGTGGTTTCTGCACACCATGAGCAGCTGGAGCCCACGCAGGGTGTGCGGAGCCCCTCCTACAATGCAAGGAGGGTCAGGCACTGACCAGCACTCTTGGACCTCAGGTACTATCACCAGCAGCCCACCTGTCTGGGAAGTACATGTGATAAATGTTATGGGGCTGGTGTGAGGTAGGCAATTGATGCGGCCTTAATTAACCTAACTGGAACAAGATGTCTGGATGACAGCTGGACACACACAATGCAGACCTGGACTCAGTCAAGCTTGTTTGTATTTACTGATGTAATAGAAATCACTGATTCTGATCTCTCGTATGCTTAAAACAGCCATTAGCTCTCTGTGGTCTTATGGTGGTGTAAATTAAATCAAAATACGTCCTTGTAGTGCTGTTGCAATGAAGAACTGATCTGCTTGGTGGTGGTTTCATGCTAGCTTGATGTTATCCACCCAGGCTGTCCCAGTTGTCCCTACTGGGAATATGTCTCCCTTAGTCCAAAGTCCCTGCTATAGTAACGTCGAACACAAGGTGAATGGAGAATTAGCGACATTTGAGCAAATAACATCTGTATTCCTGCCACTGCCACTTGCTGGTTTTAGACCCTTTATTTCCTTGGCCAGATCTCACCGTTACTCATCAACTTTTTGATATTCAAAAGCTAAATAAACTTGGTAAGGTTTTTTTCAGTCAGATTTTAGGTAGTTATTCTACTTTTAGTAATTAGGGGTTTTAACACATTTAAATTCTGTTTTTAACAGAAGAAAATATGGCCTAAAAGTCTTTGAAGCCAACCTACTCCTTTCTTTTCATGTTGCTGTTCACTAAACACTATGTCTGTAGTGCCAGACAAAAATTATGCTACTTAAACTTGATAAAGTACTGCAGCAACAACAAGAAAGGAAAATATGACAGAGAAAAAGACCGGAAAGCCAAAACCTCACAGTACTCCAGAAAGGCTGTTCTTTTCCGTCTCATATTATGCACTGTGTAGAAGTATCCAATTTGAAAAAGTGACTCAGAGCAAAGTGCTAGTGAGAGAACAGGCATAAAAGCAGATACAAAACAGCTCACAGACTCAGATAGAGCGTCTTGCCAGCCCTCCCCCACCTCCCCAGCGTATTACAGATCGGAGAATCGGGCGAGCTGCGTCCTGCGGTGCGCGTGCATGAGGCACACGGCAGAAGCATAGTTAAGGACAGGAATTCATCTTGGAGATTTTCAGGGCTGGAGATGACTTGCCAGGGTCATCCCCTGACTCCCAGCATCACCTGGGGTGTGGGGTCCCCCTCAGCTGTACCTGGGGATGGGTGGGTATCGTTTGCTTGAATGGTGCCAAAAATATAGATGAACTAGGTAGAGCAGTTCCGTGTATTAAATTGTCTCCATGCAAATTGAGAGTGAGCATATGAAGAGGAAGATTGGTATTTGCTATATTTCTCTTTCTCAGAAACCCTATTAGTGATTTCCCACTTCAGCACTTCACTTGTTGGTTAGTCCCCATTCTCCAAATGCCACTATGTCACAGAGGGAACATCAGCCCAGAAATAATTAGTATGGCAATTTGGCGCTCACTCTGCAAATTACATCTAGCAGTTGCATGCAAAATTGTCTGTAGAAATCATCTGGCTCTTACCAAGAGTTAGTTTAATAATGGAGCTTGTTTTGTTACTGCTGCTATTATGCTGAAGTCTGTGGTTAAGATTTTCTTTTCCCTTTTGCTGATGGAAACATCGTCTAGCAGAAGAGAGATAAATTAAGCCTTTTCTGCCGCACTGTGCTTTGTTGGAGTGAGGAGTCCTGACTTAATGTCTGTTCAAAATATGTATGGTCACTGATACTGACTCTCTGGGAAACACACCCAAATGCTGTACTTCGTGTACATGATAGAGCTTTTCCTCTTATCACTAATTAACTATTAACTGGTGCAGAGACAACAGTAAGATATCCTACTTCTTAGCTGATGCTGAGCCCAGGCTGAACTACGATTCCTGGTACAGAGGAGGAAAGGCACCAGGAAAAAATAAAAGACAGCACACACCCCGCCCCCAATCCCAGAGAGGAATACTGTGATATACATTGTGCTCAACTTCAGCTTGACTTGTCTCCATCCATAATGGACGTTCTCAAGACACTTACGAGAGAAATGCAGACTATATTTTTCTTTCTGTTAACAAACCTTGGACCTGAGAAAGCTTTTTCAGCAAAGGCAGATTTTTGCCTCAGCAGATGCAGCCCCCTGAAAATGTCCCAGTTCTGCAGGTCAGCACTGTCCTAACAGCATTATTTTAGCCAGCTTTCAACCACCTAAGTGACGTAAGCAATCAACCTTTCCCATGGCAGGAGGTTCTGCAGCAGACCTTGTATGTGGGATTTTAAGAGAGGGAATAATAGATAACCATCAGAATACTGTCAAAGGAAAATACAACTTCCTTATAATATGGACACTACAGGATTTCTGAAGCTGATTTGAAAATGGGTCCAAATTGTATATCCAGCAGCGCATGGCCTCAGGAAAAAGAAAACAAGCAGATAGTATACTAGCTGGAGAAAAGTAAAGGACAAGGAATGGGTGTGTGTGGGGGGTGGTGGGGGTGGGAGTTTGTGTGTAGGCAGTCTCACTTCTTGGGCTTTACACACATACTTAGGGTAGAGCAGGTACTGCGCATCATCTGATTCTCTGCTGCTGTACACATTCACATCATTAACAAATGGCAGGCAATGCAGGTTAGTTTGGGCATCTATCCTTGACTTTCCTTGCAGCTCAGTTGGTGGGAAGAGGACTTAGTACCTATAACTATGCCCTTGGTGACACAAATGATGCACTTGTTTGAACATGTGGAAGAATGAAGAGGTTTAAACACACACTGTGAATTTGTCTTCACGTGGCAGGTTCTTCAGCTGTGCGCTGACTGTGCTTAGATTTTATGTGTTGCTTTCTTCCCATGGATTAAAAGAAATTAAGCCTGCTGTGATACCAGCCATGGCTGAGGACCCAGGTGAGAAGGGCCAGAGGAAGGTATGATTTTCACTGTCCATTTATTCCTCGGTGCCAGTGCTAGCTTGAACTGTAGTTCAATTAGAAAAACACCTGATCCTTGTGCATCAGGGCACCTTATGGTGTTTGTAATGGTACTAAGTTATGAGCACTCATGGAATGGGGTGTTGCTCTAATTGTCATACTTTTCTTCTGGCAGCCTTTAACTCCCATTAGATTAGTAGCTCCTATAACGATTATGACTGCCAAATTAAGCCATCTGTAAACACTAAAACTTGCAAGCTCTTACCAAATTCATAGTAGTTATGTTTGGAAAATAAGTTCTGCATCTTTTCAGCTGGCTGCCAGGAGAAATGCTCGAATGGTCGGCGTGTTCCCTGCGCTCCCTTCCTCCAGGAGCATCCTCTCCCTGTGCTATCACAGCCAGTGTCTTCTCCACCTGGCTGCTGCGGTCCTTGGCATAAGCACTCTCAACAGCCTTGGCACACTATGTTACACTTGTGCCTGAGTCTTTCTGGAAACATGTTTTAGCAAAAACTATAAAGAAGTCTTTTGACAACACAGTCATTTGAACCTGAAAGGCTAAAGCAGAGGTGACAGAGAGTAGCTTCACCGTTCCGTTACTGCCAGCTTGCCATGTTTGTTCTACATATGCTGTTACTGCACTGAAGTGATATTTTTCAATTAACAAATGAGTCAAAGTCCTCCCAGTAGTGAGACAGTCCCCCTTGCAACACGCGTTTAACAACTCAAGCACAAAGGAGGGACTAGTGCCTTAAAAACAAACTGTGTTCTGAGATAGAAACCAAAGGCTGGGCTCACAATTCATCCTTACTCCTCATAGCAACCATGGAAGACACAACATGGGCTGCTCAGAGCAGCATCACCATGCAAATTTCTCTTCTGTAGCTGCCTGCAACCTTGACCCATGTCCTAGGTGCACTATAGCAATGATCAAGCTTCCCTGCTAATCTCCAGTTTCAGCCAGACAGAGGCCCTGCCACTCAGCTTGGACTGTTGATAAGCTCTACATACAATTATGCAAACAACAGGTACAGTTTAATAACTGTCAAGCTGCTCACACCATACCAGCAATGTTAAGGAGAGGAAAACTAACTTCATGGCTGGAATGCTGGAGTGGTCACCTTGTGTTCTCCCATGCTTTAAAGGAGCATCTGGCTGATGTTATGGGCATCCCCCAGGGAAAGCCATGATATATATTAAGGACTTTAATTGGTGAGACTTTTGCTTGCCGTCATCACCACAGAGTGGCTGGGTGAGCAGCTCAGCACACGCTGAGATGGGCTCAGGGTCTTGGTTTGAAAGAAGCAGAGCTCAGGCTCAGGTGATGGTTGCCTGCTGAGGGTTAGCAGGATGGAGGGAGTCATTGAGATATTCTGTCCTGAGACAGCTGAGGGCTCTACAGGTGAGTGAGGTGACCTTAATTTTGATTTGGGATGTGCAGTACTAAACAAGTGGTGTGATGAATGCATAAAGCTGACAGAATGCACTGGCATCTGTAAAGAAATAGGATGTGCAAGGTCAGGAAAGGTGTGTGGGGTGAAGCGATGCTTCAGAGGCAGTGAGCACACCAGGCTGACTCATGAGCTGAACTGTGCAATAATCACAGGTAATTATCATGCCAAGCAGGAGAAGTATTTGCATGCACACCATGCTGGATCACGGGGCCTGTTTGGGCTCTGGCATGTTCTGCTCATAGCTCAGAGGAGACAGGCAGAGAGATGCAGAGCCATTTCCAAGCAGATGCAATATTCTGGTTGTTTTCCCAACCAGCTCCAGATGTGACATTAAGCCATGCCCTGCAAGAGGGAGGAGAAGGGGAGCTACTGTCTTTAGAGCAAAGGCAGAGACGTGCCCGTATTCACCTCCTCAAAATATGGCTGGCCTACAGAAATGTGCTTCTGAATCAATAGCAAGGTATTAACTTATAAGCTAATACATTTTTCATGGAAATTAAAACAATGGAAAAAAAACCTGAAAAGTGATGAAACCCTGTAGGACAGGAGCTCTCCAGGCAGCGCAAGCTGTATCTTACCAGGTGAGGGGCAAGGTAATGCACCTACCTGGGTCTCCTCGACAGAGAAAACCCAAAGGATTCCTGTTGTCTTGAGGGCCAGATTTTGAGAGTATACCCTTGCACTTGGAATATAGCCTCAGTACTTTGCCTCTAGTGCAGTTGCCCTTGTGGGATTTGGGTTTAATGCCGTTTTTAACCCCCCCCGGTCTTGATCAGATCCACAGACGGGTTGGTGCTGATGGCAGTGAATCACACTGCATGTCAGCATCTAAAGACATGGCACAGATGAATTACATCCCGAAGTGGCAATCTGAATGCAGAGAAGAGCACCGATTTTC
This sequence comes from Chloroceryle amazona, assembly GCA_027560015.1. Taxonomy (NCBI): domain Eukaryota; kingdom Metazoa; phylum Chordata; class Aves; order Coraciiformes; family Cerylidae; genus Chloroceryle; species Chloroceryle amazona. The sequence continues at coordinate 110,249 of JANHFX010023890.1, forward strand.
TGTGTGCCTATGAATAGACCAGGCCATGAAAGAGGACTAGATCTACAAGTCTAGTGGCTGAAGGGCAGGTAAATAATCTCATGCATTGGGTAGGGGCTCTAGGACATCCTGCCCACCACTCTTTGTAAGACTCATAATGCAGGTGCAAAAAAAGCTCCCAGGGGTACAGATAGCTCTTGCTAGGGATCTTAGAGGTGCATCCATCAGTACCCCAGCTAGGCTTTAAGCTATGTCTGCTGTAGACAATAGTGTTCAGTGATTGCTTTGGAGACAGCCAGCCTTATCCCAGTGTCTCACATGACTCGCTTAGAAACAAACTTCATAGTGAGCAATAATTAGGATCTGTCTAGACTTACATGTGAAATGTGCACTGTATAAAGGATATGTATACACGCGATGTATTGCGGCTAGGTACATATAAGGCACGGTTTCTATGTCTAAGATTTCATGCAGCAAAATACCATTTCAGCTTAAGCAATGTGAAGTCATAGACTTTCGGCTATAATATAGACATTTCCACTCTATTTTTAGCTCTGTCTGGCTAATTCAGCAGTGCTTGGGTAACAGTAATATTTTCCCTTCTCTTCTTATGATGCTAATTTTATTCTGGTATCCAGAGTCTCTCTGGCAATACCTCTACCTCCTGTTTCCTCTGTACCAATGGCCGTTGGAACTGTGACTGTGTCACTGCACTGTGACTCCTATCACAGCACCTGAGCAGGTATGCTCCTGTCTGCATGGGGAAAAAAGGACATGCTACCGAGTCACGGGTACTGTGGGGAGACAGCCGGTACTAAATGAGTTACTTTTAAGATGTCAAATCCGTGTTGCAGGTAACTGGGGTGAAACCAGGCATCGAAGAAAATAAAGAAAATAAATAAAAAAAAACATAAATCACCTTGCCGTCTGAATTTAGTGACCCGACAGCAGTTACGCTATCGTAACCTGGAGGTTCCGTCGACGGGCAGCGGCAGCCTGCACTGGAATACGGGGTTCGAGCGTTTCTGTAGCAGCAGCGAGACGCTGCCAGCGGTAACACAGCCGGCTGGGTGGCCGCGAACCACCACAGAACCTGCGGCTGCGAGGAGAGGGGCACACACTAACCTATCAGAACACACTGAACCACGAGAAAGGAACAGGA
>JANHFX010023891.1:0-30394 GCA_027560015.1 Chloroceryle amazona
GGTGGAGGGGCCCGAGCCGGCTGCGCGTGCTGAGCAGGAGGTCGCGTGAGCGCGCCGGGGCCTGAGGCGGGTGAGGCGGGACGGAAGCCGCCCTCCTGCCTCGGCACGGAGGCTGGGTGTGAGGTTTAGCGGAGGGGTGTCTGGGGGAGAACGTTCTGCTTTACTGAGCAGGACTCGAGAACCGAGGGAAACCTCTCTTTAAAAAAATCTCATAGTGATGCAGAGCTACAGGGCTGGCAAAGTAGGACGCGGGTATATAGCAAGGCGTTGTAGGCAGGGCTGTTGTCAGGTTTCATCGCAGCAGAGCAAACGTCCTAATCCAGAACAGCCAGCCTGCTCACGAGGCTTGGCATTTGCGGACACAACTGTGAGATTAACTTCAAAACTTACTTTATCTCTTCAGACTGTGGAAATCCTTCACCGTGTTTTCTGTCCCGACAGCTGATTAAACTTCTACTTTTAAGACCTGCCAGGCAGCTGGTGTGGCTCATAGAAGTGGGACCTGCCTTTGGCAACCATGGAGAGCTGGCATCTCATAGCATGAGACCAGCCAAAATGGAAAAAGAAAGGATGATGGTTCAGTGGCAGTTTAGTTATTAAGACTGGGGGGAGAGGGGGAGTGGAATGTGCAGCTGGAGACTTCACCACAGGTGATTTCTTTAAGGCAGGTTGATAAAGGGGCTGGGTTTTCTGTTTGTGTTGTCTCTCCTGGGGTTCCAGTCTCTGTGATGGGCGCAAACATCTCCTGTGCTTTGTGCTCACAGAAAGGCTCAGTCTTGCTTTGTAACATGGATGGAGTTTTAATACTAGTTGCTGAAAACACAGGGAAGGGAGACTAGTGGGGCTTTTTGTTTGTTTCTGTCTTGTTTTGCAAACTTAGAAACTATAAAAATATTTCTTTTCCTCATCTTAAGCTTGTCCAGGAATTAGCAGCATTCCTATCTTGGAAGAACAAAACTTCTCTGAGTGGAAGGAAATCTGCAAAAGGTGGCCTGAGGCAGGAGCCTGTGGCACCTGCGAGCAGGATCTGTTGTTGTGCATCGACATGTGCAATACCAAGTTTGTAGGACCTCAAGTACGCAGATGTTCCACTGTCCTGACTGGTTGGTTGGTTATTTCACATCAGAAATGAGCTCAGTGCTCATCAGGCTGCACTTGCCAATAGTTATCCACGTAGGTAGCGCAGTGCAGAGCCTCCTTTTGCAGGGTGAAGAATAAACTGTGAGACTCTTTCCCCTGCTCCTCAGAGATCACCAGGGCAGATGAGCTTTACAGCGTTCCTTGGAGCTTAGTAGACTTGAGCTGTCTGGAAGAAGGGGAGATCACTTTCAGAGCAGGGGACTCCTCCCAGGGCTTAGCAGCCTCTGTGGCAGGCACAACGCTCTGCAGAAGCCACAGGGTACATGCAGACAAAAAACCCCCAAATCTTCATTTCCAGGTGGAGAGCAGCAGGGTACTTGCTTTCCAAATCACGCAGTAGTTTTTCTCACTGTAGCCCCTAATTCACTCTGTGTCTTCTGTCTCCTGTGTACAGAGAAGGCAGGAAATCCTGTCCAGGGAAGTGAAAAAAAAGAACAACTTTGTTTGGTACAACTTTTGAAGGTGCCCTATTCAGAGAATCTTCATAGATTCTTTTAACTAGATGTTGCCAAAAATAATTGAAGAACAGAATATTTTTGTTGTTGTTTTTTTGTTTGGAGTTTTGTTTGTTTGGGTTTTGTTTGTTTTTTTTCATGGCTGAAAGATCTGGCTGAAGAGTGTAGTGGTCAGTACCTCTGCAGAGGTAAGCTTGGCTTTTGGTCCACATTTTACCAAAGTAAGTTTGAGAAGTCATCGTTTCCTGGAAGCAGTGTCTACAGTGGATCTGAAATAGAGGGTTAAATGGAGGTTCCTGTAAAGGGCATTTTGGCCTCTGTGGTGCTGCTGCCTCTCTAAGTCAATCCAATTACACCGGTGCATGTACAGTAGAGGAGATGGAATTTCCTGGCTAGAGCTCAGCGTTAGTGCTTCAGTGTAAGGTTTGTCTGGTAGAACCAACTGAAAAACCACTAAAATGTAACCACCCCTGTGGTGGAATGTAGAGTTTTTTTGGAAGTGACTTTTATGTGATTGGAAAAGGCACAAAGGAAAGGAGTGAAAGCCAGGAGATGGAATATTTGATAACTCTGAAATGTTTCCATTTCATCAGAAACAGCATTCTGGAATAATGTGTGAATGACTTTGTTCTTTGAAACAAAATGTAGTATCCTGCTCATGAGGACACAGTTACTGCTGGAGGGTGTATCTGACTGTGAACCCACTACTCCATCTCCTTCCTTTAACTTACTGTGATACGAACATCCTGCTGCTATCATTTGTTAAGATCCCTTTAGAGATTTGCTTTGTTGTTTGGCTGGAATTGTAAGAGAACTTGGGGGTTGTTGTTTAGACAATAATTGTGTATTTTTTTGAACATTTCAGGGCTTCTCCCAGCCCAGTCCAACAATGGATTCTGTGAGCAGCTCAGACACTGCCTGGCTCCTAAAACCTAATTGTCTGAGACCTGTGAGACAACAGGATCAGCAAAGGTCTTGGCAGGTGAGTGACTCAACTTTGCTTCAACAGCAAGTTCTGCAGAGTTCACATGTGAAACCAGTCTCTGTAACTTGGATCCTGGGACATCTGAGTGTAATTGAATTCCTGTCTTGGAACTGGCCACCTCATACCCGCTGAAGCTCTAGACAGTGATTTGTTTGGTCTGTCTGTTTGTTCATCTGCTCTCCACCGGATTGCTGTCCATGAATTCATCAGGGAGTCTACTTCACAGAAGTCTTTGTGCTTTTGTCCCTCCCTCTCGGGCACTCTCAGAAATGTGCATTCCAGGAATCCATGTGCTCCGCCCTACCTGTCGGCTTGCTGTAGGTTGAGGCCGTCTGGTGTCCCAGCAGTGTGTGAACCTTCCAGATGAAGCTGGGATTCAAGCAAGGGATTACCTGTTTAAAAACCAAATTGACAACAGCAGTGTATTGCAAGGGCTGTTATTATTAAATCATGGTTTAGTGTCCTCATATTCACGGTGCAGAGAACAGCTTCTCCCTACTCTGATCTTCAGAAAGAGTCAGATGAGGATGGTGCTAGAGGAGCACTTGGCTGAACTCACACTGAGATTTAAAATGCAGACCAAGTCACAAACAGAGGCCACAGTGAGGCAGCTTTCTGCTCATTGAGGCTATTTTTGTCATTGCCTTTCTTATGCTTCCCTGTTTTCCTCTATTTTTCCTTTTATACTTTTATGAATTCCTTGAGATAACACCTCACCGTGGTTTTAATTTGGTTATTTGTACTGTGTAACTGTATCTGTACTGGAAATGAAGGGGTGGGGAGATGCCTCTTGCTGCCACATGAGCAGCAGTGGCAAGGAGCAGTGGTAGTGTGGTTGTGGTGAGGAGAGTCCAAGGAGATGTATGGACTGGTCCTGCTGAACGTTCCAGTTCTCCCAACATGCTTCTGTTGCTACTCTTAACCTAACTGTTCAGAGCGAGTCTCGCAAGGATTTGCCTGCCTGTGCTATTCTGCCACCTGGGTTCCGCTGTAACGTGCCTTTAATCACAATGCAAGTGATTAGTTTGAATTCCAAAGTAATTCTAACTCCTACTGTAAATCCTGCTCTTATTTTACATGGTTTTTTTTGATGTTTTGTTAGACAGAACTTGATGAAAGTCAAGACATCGTTGCTTCTGTTCAGCGCATCTTGGACAGAGAATGTTTTTTCATGAGGGTAAGAAGTGGTATCGCTCGTGTCATTTGCTGTGTGCTCTCCTGCATCTCAGTGTGTTCTCAATCAGTCATCAGTGAGAAAATGTCAATTGTCTGTATTCTTGAAAAACTAAATTTAGAAGTACAACTTTCTGTCTGCCTCAGCCTCCTCGGGATAGGGCTGAAGTGGTAACTCTAAATATGAGCTTAGAAATCATCTGTCCTCTGTGAGTTACCTGCCTGACTGCACCTAACTTCTGTTCTGGGGGAGGGAGAAGGTCCTTCTGCTGCCTGCCTTGCACTGTCTGGTGCTCATCAGCCCCTCACTCTGAAGTGATTCCAGCTCACTAGCCTGGGAGGGGAAGGTGGGTGATTTTTCTGCCAGCCTTGCACTACAACTTAAAAAAAAAAAATAAAGTCTGGATGCCAGAGCTCCTGCAAGGGAGAACCGGGAAACAAGTGGTGGGAAATGGAGAGAGGGAGGAGCAGAGAGAAAGTGGGGCTGGGAAACACTTGTCCTGCAGCAGTGACCGGTCAGATGAGCTCAGCCAAGCTGTGTGGCTTCACCCGTGGGCTCTTTAACATGGCTGGCCAGCCAGATGGGTTGTGTGGCTTTTATTTTCTGTTTCTTAGGAGGTGGACAGATATTTGCAGCACAACGATTTCCTGAACCTGAGAAAGAAGGAGATCCTGTACAAGAAATGGCTGGAGGATGTTTCAGAGCCATTGCTGCAGAAAATTGAGGACAAAATGAACAGCCAGTCAAGTGAAGAAATACGGAAAAGGAAAGGAGAGCAGTTCTCTCTCTATTTAAACTACTGTAAAAAGAAGGTATCAACAAGAAATAATTTTTTATCAGGGAGAGGGTTGTGGACAAGATCCGAGTTTTAGCTGTTGTTTGCTGTTCAGTTGAGTCACCTGGAGTTCAGATATGCCCTGCCTGGAACTTCCCAAGCACTTCTGCAGTGGTGACATAATGTTGTTACGGCTGGTTAAGTCACCTTCAGAGACACAGTAGCACTGCGTGGTGCAGCGAGCACCTGCTGGGGGCTGAATGTGGTCAGACACCATATGGGGGTGGGTTTCCCTCAGTGAGCAGGACCATTCAGGGGCAAAACCTTGAGCTCTGTCAGCTGAAGCCAAATGGGCCGAGTCTGTGCCCAGAGAGGGGACCGTACCGGGACAGCTCAGGAGTTCAGCGAGAGCAGTACTGCAGTGTGTTGGCAGAGCACGAGCGGAACCGGTTTGTGACCCTGGATGCTACTGATTGAGATTTATAGAAGTTAAAAAAGGTGGGAACAGGGAGACGTGGTTTTCTTAAGTCGGCGTGCAGGTCAAGAAACTGAGCTCGTGGATTCTGTAGTTGGGTGTGTTTCAGTTTGGGAACATTGCAGTTGCTGTCAGAAATACCTGTTGGTGTTCTTGATGTTGCTCTGAATTTTACACCACTGTTGTGTATCAGATCCCATGACTTGACTTTCTGCATCTCAGCAATGGCTGCAGAGCAGTAAGAGCAATATCCCCACCTCCTCCTCACCCCCACGGGCTGCAGATGGATGATCTGGTTGGCCATATAGAGCAATAGCAGCAGTTCCATTGTCTGCCACAATCTGAACAGCATTCTGTATAGAACAGGCTTTTGTTGTCAGTGGAAACTGCTGCACAGTGGAGTCAGGAGACTGTAAACAAGCTTCCCATCCAGAAATGAAAATGTCATGGGTGTTGTATTGATTTAATGGGAGCAAATGATCTCTTCTTCAAAGGTCTGATGTGAGAGACTCATGCATTTAAATGGCACATAATAACAAAGAGCTGAACCAGTGCTGCTGCTGAAATGATGGGATTTAGGCTGCGTTGGGTGTACTGTACCTGTCTGGGTCTGCACCAGTCCATCTGCAAGCTTCTGTCTGGTCAGGACTTTGCTGGGTGTCCTCCAAAAGCAATGGCTGGTGTACTGGGATGTGTCCTTCTCCCTGAACAAGTACAGCACCAATGATCAGCCTCCACCTTTTCTCCTTGCTCTGTGGTGTTGGCTCTGTCATCAGCATGTCTGATAAACAGGCTCAAGCTTGTCAGAGTAACAGGACAATTAATTTGCATAAGTTTGTGTTAATTGTGGCAGCATGTGATATATTTTGCAGACTTTAAGGCAATTCTGTGGATTTATTAATATATTGACTTCTGGCTGTGCATTCTACCCCTTCCCCCCATCTTCATTCCATCCATTTTCTCATGCTCTCTTCCCTCTTATCAGGCTTCTCTTTGTCCTCTTCCCCAAGTCCCCTCACCTTCCTGTGTCTCTGTCACCAGTCTCTTCCCCCTTTCCATATCTATTCCTTATCCTTCAGTCTCTCCTCACTCTCTCTCTCTGTTTTCTACTGTTTTGCACCTCCTGTCAGACTCCCCAGTGGTGTCATCTTCTCCTTGTTGCTTCTGATGATTCCTCCAAGTTCTCCACTGTCTTGCTTTCCAGAGCTGCCTTCTTCCCCCTTTCCTCTGTTTTCCTCCTCCTCTCTAACACTCTCGCTCTGCTGTCCCTAGAGGTTCCTCCATCTCAGTCTGTCTGCTCACTTTTCTGCCTCCTTTTTCATGCCATTCTGAGCCTTCCTCCTTTACCTCACTTCCTTGACTCTCTGTTGTTCCAGCAACCTGCTCGTATGTTTTCTTTGTTTTTTTTTGGTTGGTTGTGGTTGTTTTTGGTTGTTGTTGGTGGTGGTTTGTTTTTTTTTTCTTTTTTTTTTTTCCTTCAGTCTGCCTCCTTTTCACCCCATTCTCACCTCCTCCTTACCCCCACAGACTGCAGATCCCTGATGAGGTGGTTGGCCATAGTTTGAAGGTGGCAGCAGTGCTACTTTTCTCCTGGCATGGGCAGAAGTGCCATGCTGCAGCCTGCAAGGAAGGGGAAACACCCCTGGCCTGGGTTGCTGCTGCATTAGCTAACTCTGGTCATAGGAACTTGAACTGCAGGACTTGCAGTTTGTTGCAGGTGGCATTCTTGATGGGATGGGGCTGTGGGCTGGACCGTTAGGTATGTTTCAGGTCTTTACTCCTATAGATAGAAAAGCCAGCTCATGACCTAGACTTGAGCTCGCATCTCACAGGCTTGCTACTGGCCTTTGGGCTATGGGTGGGGAGGGCTCAGACACTTCTGGTTTGTCTTGTCTTTCTCATATCTGTTTCCATTTTCTTGACTGCCCTACTTATGATCAGCACTTGAGCCTGTAACTAGTTCTGGATGCTTTGTGAAGGCCTTGATTCTTTATTTCTGCCTATGATAAATCAAAATAGATGGAGGAATTTTCCTGTTACACCTCGGTCACCTTCCTTCTGAGGTGCAGTGTGTGAAAATCTGGGAGTCCTTTCCTCCACCACCTCAGGTGCTGTGTTCATGCCATGCCTGGCGGTGTTATGCTGGGGCTGGCTGCTTTCTTACTGGTGTATCACCAATGGCTTCTGAGGCCTGACCTGCTCCTTGCTTCTCCCACAGGGCTACGTGGCTTTGGAATCTTATGACCCATCTGAGTATGATCCATTCTTCCTGAAGACACGTACAGACTGCTGGAAGGTGTGATGGTTGTTTGTGCTGTGAGGTTTGGAGACACGCTTTGACCAGCAGGAAGTTCATGGTTAGAGGCAGAGTGTCCTACTGATGTGCTGCTGTGGGGCTGGTGTAGAGCAGCACACTGTGCTTCCATTAACTGACCAGTTGTGGGTTCCAGCTCCCACTCCATTTAAGCCTACGAGTGTTTGAGAATGGTTTTTTTTTATGGAGAAGATGGTTTGGATCCATAGTAAGCCCAGGTTTGGGGACCCAGTATGCAGTGGGGGTGAGGTTTGTTTTCCTTATCTCAAATTCAGGGTGGCAGTGTGGAAAGTGTCCTGTCTAACAAGGGTTGGTGAGTTCCCTGGCAAGATGGGTGTGTGCTCCATGGAAGGAAATAATCTGACTGTTCAGATGATCTTCACAGAAAGTCACTCAAGCCCACCAAAGACCTGGGTACCTAATGGAAGAGTTAGGTAGGACTCGGACATGAATCCATGAAGTGCAGTTATCTGAATCCCTTCTGCATGCTCTGAGCCCTCAGCAGCTGTGGACTGAGCTGATCCTTCACTGCAACGTGCCACGCAGGGTTCAGCAGGACCAGCTGCCTCCAGGAGGTCAGATCTTGTCTGTGGTCTAATTTTGCAGCTGTTGTTGCATGCATTATGGGCTGTCTTAGGAGCTGAGCTGCTCAGTGTTTCTCAGGACACTCAGGTCCATTCCTCACGCTTTTATTCATAATAAATGTGGTCGATGCTCCTTCCCTGTTAACCAACGGCACCTTGACATTCATCTCCAGCTGTGGTCTCAAGACTCTGACGAAGTGCTTGTGTTGCTGTGGAAGCACAAAATAACTGTCCCTGTCACAGGTTTCAGTACCAGCTTTACGGGATCCTCTGTTAGAAGGCATTCGAAGAAAGCTTTTTGAGACGGGCGTTATCAGGCAGTGTGAGACAGGTATTGTAAACAGTTGGTATCCCTTGGAAGTGTTTCATACTGGGGGGCCATCCTTGCTTGTGACAGGAGATGCTCACATGAAGTACTTGTTACTCTCCTGCCAGGAAAACCCTGCTCTACCAGAGAGCTGAAGGAACTCGGAAGAGCTGAACTGCCTCTGCTTCCTTTGAGCCGGCAACGTATGGATGCAGTTGAGTGGCTGAAGATACCACACGCCTACATCGCTAGTGAGGTCCACCAAAAGACGAGGTAAGAGCCAACGTGGTGTTTATTGAGAGGTTGCACAACAGCTACAGTGGGTCAGGCCTCCCCTTCTTGGCTGCACAGCAGAGTATTGGCTAAAAACTTAAATTTCATGGGGAATTGTGTGTTATTGTGTCCTTCCCCGGAGAAGGGAGTGTTGGTGAAGGGAAGGCCTTCAGGTATGGAGTGGACAGCGGGATGTATTAAAGCAGAACATTGATGGTCAAGCTGAGCCTTGAAATAAAGTGGCTTTTGGTGGGCAGTTTCTTGTATCGCCTGCACTCAGCCTGGCAGCCCGGGGCTGAGCTGTGGAATAGCTCCTGGAAGGTCTGAAAGGATTTAATGTTCATACTTGCTTTTGGTTTGGGTTTGGTTTTTTTTTTGCTATTCTTTCCTACATTTTGGGAGCAGAGTGAGGTCATACTTGTATCACAGACTGGCTGAGGTTTTAAGTGACCTCTGGAAGTCATCTTGTCCAAACACCCCCCCACACACTACAAAGCAGGGCCACCTACAGCCAGACAGCTTTTGAGTATCTCCAAGGATAGAGACGCGACAGCCTCCCTGGGCAACCTGTGCCAGTCACACAGTAAAATAGTGTTTCCTGGTGCTCAGAGGGAACCTCCCGTGTTTCAGTTTGTGTCCATGGCCTCTGGTCAGTGGGTGCCACTGACAAGAGACTGGCTCCATCCTCTTTGTACCTCCCTTCAGGTATTTGTACACACTGATGAGATTCCCCCTGAGCCTTCTCTTCTCCAGGCTGAACTGTCCCAACTCAGCCTCATCTCATCTTTGGTCAACCAGTGTTCTTTGACCACTGAGATATGGTGTGCATCCTGGCTCAAACAGGGTAAGACAGAACAGGAGGCGATGGCCTCAAACAGCACCGAGGGAGGTTTAGGTTGGACATTAGGAAAAACTTCTTCACAGAAATGGTTGTCAAGCCCTGGAACAGGCTGCCCAGGGAACTGGTGGAGTCCCCATCCCTGGAGGTGTTTAAAAGCCATGCAGATGTGTGCTGAGGGACAGGATTGAGTGGTGACCTGGCAGTGTTGTGTTAATGGTTGGACTTGATGGCCTTAAGGTCCTATCCCAACCCAAACGGTTCAATGTTTCAAGCCATGAGACTGGTCCTGTAAAGGCGCTGCCTGCTCTGCAGGAGCTGCACCCTGCTCCAGAAAGTCACATCCTGTAGCTAAGCTTCCTAACAGGGTTGGGTTGTGGCAGACAGGCTGGTTGGACTCAGGATGCAGCAGAGATCACTGATGGTGAACTGAATGGGTGCAGTGATGCAGCTGCCTAAGCTGAGAGCCTGAGAGAGCCCCAGATGCCCTGGTCTGGCCCGGAAGAAGCGTTTGGGATCAAGGAAGAGTGATTTATTTTTAATTATGTTGGGTTTTTTTTAAACTCCCAGTGCTCTGGTTCACCCCTTCTGAAAGCTCAGTGTTCTGCCACTGCTGCACAGACCAACACTTAAGGCAGCTCCTGCTCCCCAGCTGAACTGGGAGCCTGACGTCCTTCTGAACAAGACCCTCTCTCGTTCCCCCAACCCCTGTCCTGGAGTTTTACACCTCTTCCTTAAGGCCAGGGCTTCACTCCAGCACGTTTACAGCAGTTATGGGATAATGGCACATTCTAGACGGAAAACTGGTCACAAATACAAACATTGTGTGGCGTGACTCAGGGTGGGAACTAGTGCCAGAGGCTGTGCTGGGCCACAGCAGCCTTCGTGTCATGGGGACCAGCAAAAGCTTTTATTTCTGTTTAAAGGCGGAGAGTCATCGGCCACCGCAAAGACAGCAAGAGCCAGTGGTGTCACCCGTCCTCCAGCTGACTGCAGCCACCAGCAGGTACCATCCACAAAATACGTTACAATTTCTGCCAGGGGTGGTGGCAACAGAGCAGGTCTTCTGGCAAAGGGCAATAAACTCATTGTTGTAAACTTGGGGTTTTGCAGTGCTGTTATCCAGCGGCCAAGGAAGTGTTTGAGATGCTGCTCCTGTTACTTCTAGCACTGGTCCATGTGCTGCAGGCCAAAACCTGCTCTTTTAGGAGCTTTAACTTTAGCTTAACTTTACAAAGACAGTTCTGAAGTTCTCTGGTTTATAGGGAGAAGGAGCCTTTGTATTAAAGGAGATGAACTGGTGAGAAAGACTTTAAAGTCTGCAAGGCCCCAGTTCTACCAGTGCAGGCTTGAGGTTTTCTCCCCAGCTCTGGGGACAGCTCCAGCTCTGTCCACTCTGTTTCAAATTATGGGAAGTGTGAACAGAAGGGAGGGCAAAGATGTTGCAATGTTGCGTGAAGCTTAAAGAGGTCACCTTGAGATTTAAGAACAAACCCTCTGTTTGAATGAGAAGCAGAAGGAGGGGTTGCTGGCTCTGGGCGTGGTTCAGATGTACCCAGCAGAACCGGATTAGAAAGCACTGATAAGGAAAGAATGATTTAGGTTTGTTTGTTCAAATCTTTACCCAGAACTCCTATAGCGAGTATCTTGCCAAATATTATTTGCAACATACTGTTAGGGTACTACCAAAGTTTCAAAGGCCTTTCCTCGGGAGGCAGGGTACAGGCAGCAAATCAAACTTTAACAGGTAGTGATCGTGCTGAGAGGGCAGGAAATAACCAGGGGAGAGGAGGCGGGGAGAGTTCTTGTACAAAACGTCTGGCACTTCTCAGAGAGCCAGTGCTGAGCAAGAAAGGCCATCAGTGCCCTCCAGAGCCGTCACTCTCACTTTTCCAGCCTCGTCCCTGTCTCCCTGCTCGTGCCCCTCCACAGCCTGAAACCAGAATTGTCTCTTATGCTGTCTGAAGAAGCTCCAAGCTCCCACTGTACAGACACGCTCTCTCCACCAGTGCCAAGATTTAGTTTTATTTGGGATTAGAAATAACCACAGAAAACTGTTCAAAAAGTGATAGAGGTTGACTCAGCCCTGTAACAGGAGGGTGCACAGATGGCAAGGGGGTGGGAAACTGCCAGACAGCAGGAGGCTTTGCTGCACCCATGGAAAGCACAGGCACAGGCTGCTGGGCTTTTATCAACCAACCAGTTGAGGGAGGCAGTAAAATGGTTACACGCTATCAAACCCTTTAGAAACAAACCTTTGGGGGTTTGGTTTTTGTTTGTTTGTTCGCTTTTTTTTTACCACCCCCATTTTTTTTTTATTTTAACCATTCTTGTTTTACAGATTTGTGTTGGGGTGGCAGTTCCCCCAAGCAAATCTTTTAAACTTGTCATAAACTTTTCTTGCATTTAATCCTTTTTTCACATTTCCCTGTACAATAAAATATACTCTTTAAAAATCACTATGCATCAATAAACATCTGTAGACAAATTACATTAATAAACTTATCTCTGACTCTCTATATACATGTTGGCAATGTCAAAGCTTCAAAATTCACATGGAGGTCTGCAAGACCAAGGAAATGTACACAAATAACTTACATTTAGGAAAGAAAACAAAGGCTGAAGAGTATTTTTCCACAGTATTGTGGGTCACAGTATTAATTATTTTTTTCTAGTTATTCTTCACAACCACATTGTCTCAGCAGAGGATGATCACTGAAGCAGAAAGAAAAATCAAGTAGCAGTTACTGATTTCAGTGCAGAACTAAGTCAAGTAAAGAACTACACTTGATTCTTAATATACAATATATGGGAGACTTCTCCAGTGCTAAGGCTTCTTCAGCATTTACTCTATAAAACTATCATCCTGAGATGGGAAGATTCCAGTGGATAAACTTTTCAGGTTTCAAATGGAATGATTCTAGTGCTGAGCTTAAACCATTCCCTTAGTCTATACACCAGACTAAGTGGTAAAATATATATAAATCTCGATGCCACATTTCTACTTAATACTTTTTATGGCCCTGAACATGGAAACGTTGGCATCCAAACCCAAGATATTCCAACATAATAAAAAGGCACTGAGCTCTAGTACTGTATATACAGTCACACGTGAGTTTGCATAGATCAACAACGACTTCGAGCGCTGCAAGGAACTAAACGCAACCAGTAACTAAGAGGAAACAGGGAAGCAGCAGGAGCTCTTGCTTCATAACCAGCGTGGGGCAGGGAATCTTTCACAGAAACAGTGACCAGGCTGTCAGCTTCAGTTGTCCGTCATAAATTAAGTGTTCTGAGAGGAGTGTTTTCTAATCAAAGAGCTGCAGGTCAAAACGGACCCAGACTTCACCTGTTGGAACCTCATGCAGCAGTAAGTGCTTCGTCGTAGGGCCTTTGCTTTCTTGTTCTGTTCTGATTTTTGCTACTGGAACTTCAGTGCGACCCAAAAAATCTGTTGGGCAAGTGAATAAGAAATTTCATTAAGCAAAGCAGTTAAGCTTCGAAAAGCTGCAAGTGTCATGTTAAGGTGCAGTGCTGCCCGGTACGTGTTCAGCTCCAGAGCACTGCTCCCATGTTCCTGTTGAACCCTCAGCCCTGTGTAAAATGGCCAGCAGTGACAAAAGGGTCTTCTTAGAAGCCAGAATGGCTATAGAATTAAGATAGAAAACATAAGGAAAACATGCCTTTATGCCAGTTTGATCAAAGGGCTTGAAAAATACAGTTCGTTTTCAGAAACACTATTTTAAATGTTCTGTCTTAGAGCTGGAAGGTCAGAGTTAAGTGATGGAAACTGTTTACAAGTCAGCTGTGGTGCTATGAAGACAAAAAAATAAAATCAACTATTTTGACTCAAGCCAACTTTTAATTAGACTTATATATGAGGGTAGGTTTAGACTAGATAGAAAGAAGAAATTTTTTACAGTGAGGGTGGTGAGACAGTGGCTGAGGTTGTCCAGAGGTGGTTGATGCCCCATCCCTGGAAACATCCAGGTGAGGTTGGATGGGGCTCTGAGCAACCTGCTCTAGTTGCAGATGCTCACTGCAGGAGGGTTGGACTAGATGACCTTCAAAGGTCCCTTCCAGTCCAAACTCTTCTATGTGATTCTATATTGTTCTTTTTACAAGAACAATGACCTTGAGCAACTACTGCCACTAGGAGGCTTGCAGTCCTACACAGAAATTACATCCCCGTTTTCTGGCCACTCAAATGGAACATCTTTGTACGCGTGGGCACATTAAAAGCTTTACACAAGCTGCAAAAACAACAGAAGACCAGGCTGCCCAGCTGGGAGGAGCAGCCTAGCAAAGTCACCTTGCCTCACAGGAGAAAAGACTGAGCTGTAGTTACACACAGGGCAACTCAGGTCAAGGCCATATCTTGCAAATCTGCAATAATCAACTGTGTGTCAGAGCCCTGAAAAAGCACTTAACCTTTTAAAGAGAGCCAAAGCCCTGTTCTGTTTCCAAGCAACAAAAGAAAGCTTATCAAGCTGTTGCTGTGCAAATATAACCTAGCACCTTATTTCTGGGCACCTAGAGCAAGAGAGGAACACTTCCTTTCAACTTCTCTGTCCCTGCAGTCTCACAAAAAATTATTCTTTGTCTGATACAAAAGCCAGAGGGGGATCAGACATGACAGCCCAGAGCTGTTGGCTCTGGAAGGCTATGGAACCTCCTGGGTAAGGAGGTGGTGTTTTCACAGAGCATGTCTCGGGAAGCAGCGGTACCTGCAGGCTCTTGGAACCGCTGGTGAGGAACTGGGTGCTCTAAGTTGCAAAAAAATGTTCTTTTCCTAAAACAAATGTTCACACTTACCATCGGGTGAGAACTGATCCCTGTCAAACATGGTGATACAGAGGACATCCTGATACAGATCCTTAATGAAGAACTGGCAGTTGAAGTTCCACTTGGGGTTCAAGGTGTCCTGCAGGGTCCTCGTAGTGTAGCTCTGAGAGCCCATGCTGATTTCACAATACGGGTTGCTCTTCCCTAAACACAGAACAAGTAGTGAAACACCCTGCAGTGCAGAAACTTCCCTCCCCGTGTGGAGGCTGCCTGGACACAGCAGCTGTCCAGGTGTGGGTCAGACAACCCCTATATCCCAGAGCAGCACAGAGCTGGTTCTTCACTTGGTCCTCTGAAGCTAAATGATGGCTAATTCGTTCAGAAGCTGTAGCTGAAACCACAGTGCTTCCCAAATCACCAAACTCCTCTCAGCAAACCTTTCCAAACGTTGCAGGAATACAACTGACAACACCATTTCCTTCACTTACCATTGGGCTTACAGGCCTTTAGTTCTGTTGCTTCAATAACATGCACCATCAAGCGTCCTATTCCTGAGGTCTTCTGTGAGCGAGCTGGGAAGGAAGAAGTCAGAAATGAATGGATCGGTTGCGACCATAAAAACTGGCAATAGATCTAAGAGGGAAATGCTACACAGACACCATGGCATCCTCCAGAAAAGGCCCTGCCCTGTGTCCGGGTAGATGAGAGGGAGATACAGAACCAGCTGATACCTTGATAAGCCTTTTCACGTTTCTTCTTCTCAGTTTCAATGTACTGCTCTGATGCTGCTTTGATCTTCTGGACCCAGGCAGTACTGCAAAGAGCAATCCCTCTGGTCAGGGTCATACCACAGGCAGGATATTCTTCAGTTATCGGTCACTCTGCCCCAATCACTTTTGCCATTTTTTCCCCACATTGGGTTTCAGAGGCATCACAAATCAAGTTAGTTCAAGGACTAAAGAGGTGAAGCTTTTGGATTTAATCTTATGCCACATTTCCACATTAGCTTAAATAAATGAAAGTGGAGCTGCTGTTTTATTAAAGACTGCTGGGTCACATTAAAGACTGACCAGGACTGGATAAGAATCCAAAGGGATGCTGCACTTTGCAGCCCATAACTATTCTTCTATAGAACTAGAACATTGAGGAGCAGTAGACGTGACTGGATTCCACTGCAAGAGCTGCTGCACAAGCAGAATAAATCAGAGAAAACTTGTAATTCAAAGGACAGTCCAACAAGCTTATTTCCTGATTGAGAGGCTAAAACCCATTCTTGAACTCAAGAGCCCCCTGTGTCTGCTCACTGGAAACACAGCCCACAGCCACGATCAACAAGTTCAGGCTCAGATCAGCCTTTTCACTACTCACCGCTCGTTGATGTTGTCAGTTCTAAGCGTGTAAACTCTGTCAATGTGTGATATGTGGAAAACTGGCTCATCACTTGAAGGGTCTGTGGGCAATTTCACTAGGACTTCATTAAGGAAAACAGGCTGGAAGAAAAGCAAACATCACTGTGGCAGCATCACCCCAACAATAATTAGAAACTCCACAAGGATGGTTAAATATATTGTTTTACTGCGGGGAAAATGAGTTATAGGACACAGGATGAATAATCCGATCACCATGTAAAGGATTTGAGAAAAGACTGAGAGAAAAACTACTCTGGCAATACTGTCTTCCTAGATGAAGAGCTTTGTGACAGGGGCAGGACTGTGCAAGCAGAGCTGCAGTGTGGAGCTTGGAAATCCTGGGAATCAATCAGCTCTCCTGTTGGAAAGCAGCCCTGATACTTAAAACTTATCTCCCCAACTCCAGAATCTTGAGAACACTCCCCATGTGGACACAGAGACTGAAGTTTTGCACCTTTTTTTCTAAAGAAATATAGGTATTTTCTAAAGAAATACGGGTATAATCTCCCAGGAGCTTATGCAAACTTAAGTCAAGGCTCCTACTTCTGAACACCCCACTCAGCTTCTCAGGCACGATGCTACTTCTGTCCTTTCAGCCCTAAGTGGACAGAAGTGTTCACCGAACCAAGGCACAGAAGCCCGTCCTTTTCCAGGGACTAAGCCAATGGTGCTTGTGCACGTTTGCCGCCAGCCCACACACTTACGACAGCAAACGGTCAGACGGGGCCAGGCCACTAATCCCAGCAGGCAGAACAGCTTCCTCATCAGAAGCCAGCCACACTCTATCAACGCGACCATGGGGGGCATCTCTATTCACTCACCATTTTGTACATTTTGAACTGGGAGTTGGATTTGGGGCTGAACAGTTTATCGGATCCGGAAGACACAAACTGTTTGACCATGTAGGTGAGCAGGAGGAAGTCATTGAAAAGGAAGCCGTACAGCTCCTTGCTGCTCTTGGCCTTGTACAGCTTGCCACTGTGCAGGAGTTTCCGTGGCCCCAAGCAGTTCGTGAGGGAGTTGAACACAGGTTGCTAGGAGAGACCAAACCCATTAGCAACAGCGAGTTAATGCAGACTTCAGTTCCTGCTCCTCCTCACAGTGGAGATTGCTTAAGCTGCTCAAAATGCTTTCTGTTGTTTAATGAGTTTAGTTACAAATGACGAGAAGGGAAACTGTTTTCTGATCTGCCACAGTATCAGCACTACTCCCAGCTTAAAGTAGATTTCAGCTTTAGCAACAAGACACAGAGGGGTCTGACTGGATGAAGGCATTTACCTCATGGCCACTTGTCTAGAAACTGTTTAAGAACCTGCAGAGCCTGCAGTCAGGTCACCTCTATTGGTGCACAATTAGGTGATGGAACTAGGACAGACCTTCTGGGCCTGTCAAGCCCTGGTTTCTTATGCAGCCAGTGGTGAGCTGTCACAACACCTCATTTTGATGGCTGTCCTGGAAAGTACAGGAGCCTGAACCCCACACAGCTTTTGAGATTCTAGCACCGAGGGCTTCTGTGCCCCTTCTGTGTGAAGGAAAACCCTGGGAAACACACACTAAGTGAAATTCTACATAGTTAACAACTGACTTAGCCCAGCAGCAGCACAAGCAGAACTTCAAAGATCAGAGTTATTTTGGTTCATTTAACAGTATAAGTGGTACCAATTTTAAGCTGATAAATCACGATTTCTCCACTGCCAAAATGATGCAAAACCAAGGGCCCATCACGCTATGGTTGTGCAGAGTGTTCACCAGCAGCTCTGCCAAGAGCTCAGCAGTGCATCATGTTCCCTTAACAGATGTGAGCAGGGACTCCCGTTCCCCCCAGGCTGTTGGGAAATGACTGGGAAATCTCTGCCGTGCAGCACAGCAAGGCGGGTACCTCGGCAAGGCCTTCGCACTGGACGTGGGACTGTATCCATTCCAGCCTGTCCGAGTTCTCTTTCTCCCGCACCCCTTCGTTAACCTGAGAGCACAGCTCCTCCGCGCGCTCCAAGGCGAGCCTGAGGTTACTGTGATCGGGGTGGCTTTCTGGAGTGTTCTCTAGAATCTGTATGGATTAAAAAGGGGAGAAAACAAGATAAAAAAATGAGGTAAGCATGGGTGTCCTCCACGCTCTCAGAGAAATCACCATAAAGGGATGAGGCTTTTTCTTGCTTTTGGTATCGAGATCAAACTCGGAAGTATTGACCTACAAAACCCGGTTTAGGGTACTCACACTCTTTATGAGCAGCGGGTAGCGGGTTATTCTTTGCATGGGTTTCAGGAGGAAACTGGAGAGAGGCATTCCCTTGCAGCGATGGTCCAGGGCGAGTTTCTACAGCGCAACCCAGAGATTTAACAGAGACACTGCATTACTCATGGAGAAACAGTTGCATCACTCCACTGGAAACTGAAAACTGTTTGATCAGGTTCATTTTTCCAGGCGTACCAAGAAACCTTAGATTTTTCAGTAAGCAAACAATACTTGTATCTAGAGCAGGCAGGAAAGCCGGCGCTGCCATCGTACCCAGACGCTTCACCAGCATAAGCCACAGGATCATTGTTCGTGCAGAATCCTTACATTCAAAACCATTCCAGCTTTTAATTTGACATCACAGGCTCCACTCGAGTTGAAAAAACCCACAAAGCGATGAAAGAAACAAACACCTGATGTCAACAGTTTTGGCATTTCTCCTTTCACAGGCTCGAAGCCGCCACATCAGCTGCAGTACGGCAGCAGCTCCTTATTTAATTCTGCAGGGTGCCTGCCTGTGATGCCCAGGGCACACCCCTGGCCCTGGCTGCAACCCCACTGTTCACACCTCACTGTGTGTCCCACTGAACTACAAGCGTGTTCAGAACAGCAGCTTGTTTTATTTCAGCCCCACAGACTCTTAATGTCTTCTGACAGTGTGTACTGGTACCCGGGGTTGTTCTTGCCCAGATGCCAGACTCTACACTTGCCCTGGTTATGTTTCATTACATTTCTCCCTGCCCAACTCTCTGGTCTGTCTCCGTCGAGAGAGAGAGAGAGGCACACACATTGCCCTGGGTGATCCTGCTCTGGCAGGGGGGTTGGACTCAATAATCTCTAGAGGTGCCTTTCAACCCCAACCATTCTGTATTCTGATTGGTAACCATGGTCATCATAGAAGTACACCTTGGAAAATCCTCAGCTATTTTTGCAAGATGTTGTTCTTCTGGGTTATTTTGATCTGGGCAGTGCTGGTTAGATGGGATCTGCTATTGATGAAAGGACAAAGCACAAAAGCTACTGAATAAGATACCTTCAAGTAGTCTTTGAAATCAGCATCTTCATCAGTTTTCTGCTGCAGCAGTGAAGCTCCATTAAGCTGGCAGCTGCAGAACCGAATGTAGGCCTGCATGTGAGAGAGCTCTGCAGCTAAGATGTCCCCAATCATCTGCACTGGCATTTTTTCTCCTCCTGTTTTCTTACGCACTCGCAAGGCCCTGAAGAGGAAAGAAATCATCCAACTTTACTGCCAAGTCTGCGAGGCCTAAGTCAAGATCCTTACAACACCTGTCTCTGAAAGGACACAAGCCAATGAGGTGACCACCCGTACGCAGCGTCACTGGCATCTGCCTGATGGGGTCTGTGCCACCGAGAGCCTCCTCTGAGGCTTCTGGGACAACTGACAGCCATCTCTACGTTCAACCAGCACTCCTTTTCAATGAAGTATTAGCCACTTTGTCTCTCCAAAGTTCATTTTGAGAGAGTAGAAGGTTGCTTTGCAGAAAACTGGGAAGAACACCTCCCATGCTCATGCTTGGAGGGTTCTGTGTCTAAGGTTATATAGCAAATGTGCACCTGTTCTTGCTGTTTATTCCTCACCCCTCATAATAACTCCTCCTTTGTGAGGTTCTCTGAATGCATTTAGCTGTTCTGAATGCACACGTGCATAGGAAATAATCAGCACTGACAGAAATTCTTACTGCAAACCAGAAAACTTCCTGGGGAAGGAAACAAGAGAATAAAGATGAAGAGGAGAATATAAAAATGCGAGTAAGTACTCACTTCAGTAACTTCGTATTTGACATGATGAGTTCCTTCCAGTTAACAAAGATCAGACCCATTTCTCCTTCTGTGAGACAGCCCGAATCAGCCATTGGTTTTTGGAAAACCTGCAGTCAAAAAATCAGAAAAGGGAGCAGTTCTTCAGAGACAAAAGCAGCTCAGCCTCTTCTTTAGCCCAGCAGCAATTTGTGGGTTTTTTTGACCGCTCAGTGTCCAGTTTCTCAGAAGGTAAAAGAAATTCCTTACTAGCCCTTGTGACAGCTGTCACTATTTTTCCTAAGCATGTGGCCTCATTCTGACACCAGCATCACCATTTGCAAGGCAGGGACAAGCACTGGGACCTACAGGCCACAGCAGAAGACCATTCCCATGAGTTTGGAGTCAACTGCTACACAGATCACACGCATCACACCTGTCCCCATACCCAGAGCACTTGTAGTCAGCCTGCGTCCAGAGCTACAGCCTCTTTGAGGGCCCTCACCACAACACCTCTGGATAGCAGGATGCCTGGCTAACCCACTCAATGACTCTAATGCAGCTGTACAGAGAGGTCAAGTCAAAAGCCCAAGACCACCTTATTCTGTCCAGTTCCTATCCTGCCTCAGGGGGTGCTCTTGCTTGGAGACAAAGGCAGATGATAAACATTTATGGTGCTTCTACAGCTTCTGTCATGAGCCTCTGCAGCTTTACTAGACACCTCGGCCCAGCCCATCATCTTTACACTGAGCCCAAACACCTAAGAACAGGATTTGGAAGACTCAAAGGTCCTTCTAAGACGACAGCTTTCACAACATGATGTTTCTGCCTGGTGGACAATCACGTAACATTTGCTGGAAAGGGATGTGCTCACGCACTTTTCTTCCTCTGCACTTCACAATTCATAAACATCCCTTTATTGTTATTCCATAGGGCAGGGGGGTTCTTTTTCCAAATGCATTTTCACACCCGAGACACCTTACCTCTAAGACAAGCTGAAGATCATCCATGTACCTTTCTTCGGTCTGAATGAGCTCGTGAATGTAGCCCTGCCTCTTCCTTTCCATCGGCTGCATAGTGTCAAGGCTTTGGAGATCAGCACACCCTACAAAAAGTAAGCCAGGAGTTTAGATCCCACTCAGGCCCTCAGATCTGGTGAATTAACAAGACTGCATCAACGTAGAGCAGTCTACAGTCCAGACTTTACACACCAGAGTAAAATCCCGTCCGCAGCAGCAGTGGGTTATAAAATCAAGTGATGTGGTGATCGACACCCTCCCCGCTTTGTATAATTTTTTTTAGTCTATCCCCTCTTTATTTCTTAGATCAGCCTTTCTTCTTGCACTGTGATGCAGAATAACAACTCTTGACTTCCTGCCACTCCATTGGTCTCAGGATTTTTCTCACCTAATTGTGATTTTTTTCTTACCTTATGCAGTGTCTTCTGCGAGAGAAAGTCATCCAAAATATGTCAGGTTCTGACTACAGACATTGCACCTTTAATCTCCACCCTATTTCTAAAGTACTCTGCCTTGGTTATTAACTTATGATACAAACCATCAGTACAAACTTGTAAAGTTATAATGCACAGTGTTATATTTGTGTAACTTCACAGTTGCACAACGTCTTGTTGGGGTTTTTTTCCCCTTTAGGAACAAAATTAATCTGAAATATATTGAATTGTATTTTTTTAATGCATCAAGTATGAATAATCAAAATCATGCGCATGAGCACGCAGACGTTCAGTGACACAAATCCCCAGTTTCCTGTAGTAACACACAAGACCCTACAGCTTCACACTGCTTTTTCTCTCCTGTGTAGGTGTCAGTAAGCATGACAGTGTTTGAAATTCAGTAACAGAATCAAAAATGTGGTAAAACCAAAGGGGTGAGTATGTTGAGATGGGTAAAGAAGAGCACAGAAAGTCAAACTCTGATCCCTCTGTTGGCCATCACACGCCAGCTGGGTACTGCAAAGTAGCAGGATGAAGGGAAATAAGAAGAGAGAAAGCGCTACTGAGCGTTAGAGAACATACACCTGTCACTCGAGGTGATGGCATCAGGTTTTAATAAAACATGTAACGGTGGACTGTGCAGGACAGGAGGAAGGGCACCGCAGGGACTCATTTAGATCTGGCATTTCTAGAGGAGCGATGCTTTCTGAAAGTTTACAGGTGGAGTGAAAGGCAGCAGAACCCACAGCACGAAGGGCTGCATCTCATCACCATAACACATCTAGGACACTAGAACGTGGCTTTATTCTATTCTCTGCCAGGGTATGGATCTCTTTATGGAAAAGCTGCTCTAAATATTGAAGTGAAATAGTAATAAATAGGGGGAAGAAACAACAAGAAGAAGTGCTAAACATTTGTCTGACCTTGATGTGACAGTGGCCTAATGGGAGCCTGATGGGCATGTGAGCTTCCTGCTGGGCAGGCATCAGGCTGCTGTGAAGGAGCAGCATTCTTCAGCAAAACAAAAACTGTCAATTTAAGGCTTACGATACAGAAGTCTTTTGGACAACAGAAAGAAGTAAAACAGTAGAGGTAATAGCTGGATTTAAAATCAGGACTTTTCAGTTGATTTGTACCCCTAAGAAGGATCACGAGCTAAGTTTTCTGACAAGATTCAAAAACAACGTCAGTTTTTTATGAAGAGGCTGAGGATTGCAGCTCTTTTGATTGTGCAGAATGCTGCTTCTTACATCAATTATTCCCAAAGTTACAATCAGGCCAAAATTAGGTAGGAAAAAGGAGTAAAGTTACAGATGAAAGCATCTCAGTCCATTGACTGGCCAATGTGGACTACTGGATTCCAGCCTCATTCCTTCGTCTACACAGGACTGAGTTTAAGCCCACCTGATTCCCATGACATGAAATTTTAGGATGATCAGGGGCTTGCACAGTAACTAGTCTTTATTTGTCCAAAATTGCAAGTCTCAGCTTTGAGCACATAGTTTTCTTTTCTACTGCCAGGTACACTCTTGGCACAAGAGCAGGGATGGGCTGGAGCTCTGAAGCACAGCTGATAAAACAACCCACCTGCACAGATCTGTGTCTGTCTTACGCTGTCTACTTAAAGATGAAGCAAACACTGGAAGGAAAACAGGCCTTTTCTTATGCACCTAAACTAGATTTGGTTTATAAGCTCATTATCAGATGCGTAAATGCAGTTAAGTTACCTGGCTCCTGCACTAAGCTTGTATTTGGACTATCAGCTTTTGGGATAAATGTCCAAGTGCTATTTTATATTTAAAGAAGCACTAGAGAAAAAGCCCCAAATCTTGATGGTTCTGATGATACTGGCATAAAATCCACAGTCTACAATTCCCACTTCTAATTTCAGAGGCGTTTGGATCTGAAGGGGAGAAAGGCGCGCAAGACACAGAAGCTACCTAGTACATTTGCCAATGTTTATCCAAAGCGCACCCCGGGGGCTCCCTGGTACGGAAAGGGTGGACCTGCAAGTCTACTCCTTCTCCTCCCACATTCCTGCTACCTCCTTCCCTTGCATCAATTCTGGCACTTCTCTGACTCCCAGCTCACACCCTGGCAGCAAATGAATCCCATGAGGGCAAAAAGAAAGTTTACCGCTAGTTTAGCAGCCAGGAATGTGCGTGGTAGCAGTAAAACTGCCTGGTTTGGCAGCAGAAAGCTGTTGGTTTGGCTTCTGTCTTGCGAGGCTTCATCCCAAGCACCCCACAGAGCTAATGAAAAGCAGTGAGATTTTTGGGAGCGCCTGCAGAAGGAAATCTCAGCTGCCCACGCCGGGGTGTCGCTTCCCCCCATTGCCTAGGTAAGAGGTGTTTACCTTCGGAGGACCCACCCAGAGCAGGGTGCTGCCTGGCTGTTCAGTCTGGGGCATGACCTGCCCAGCTCCCTCCCCAGAACAACATCTAATGGAGCAAGCAGTGGGCGTCAGGTAGCTTTGAAACTTTGGGTGTAGCAAGAGAGCGGTGCCTACTAGAAAGGGGGTGCCTCCTGTGACAGATCCTGCTCCCCAAGAGAAGGAAGCAGCTGCTTCACAGGGCAGGGTAAAACAAGCTGGAGAATTTGTAAACAGGAAATCCCAGTCTCTTAAGCTGTGTTTAAAATTATACTTCCCTCTCCAAATACACCTGACTGAACAAGAAATACTTTCTTCCTACTAACATAACTAACCCCTGCATGAAAAACTACCAGGTTTCACAGTTAGATGTTCTACTCTAAAGGAGATTCAAGTGCCTGAAAAACATGTGGGGTTGGAGGAGAAAACCTTTCCCATTACTTTCATGTTTTGGATTTGAGCATGTTCAAGGGGGAAAAAAAATGACATTTCCTAAAGAAAAGAAATCCTCCAATGCAATGCCTAGCACCCTTACAAATATTTCCTTTTTCTTTTTTTCCCCCTTCCTTTGCTAAAGAAGGAAGTGGATTAAAATTCTTCATTTAACTGTCAATTCCAGAGAAACGAGGTGAAAACCAGATGTGTAAATGGCTTTCAAAGATGCCCAGATCTGCTTGGACACCAGGCGTTTGTCTCCTTTCCCAACAAACTTCCCCACTGAATGAACAATTAATGCTTACATTAAAAATAACAACTAATACATACATTAAAAATGATGATTAGTACATACATTAAAAATAACAATACATACATTAAAAATAACAGCTCTGGAAAGATACATTGAGCACCTGACACGAGCTCAAGCACTTGCCCTGAAGGATCTACCTGTACCAGAGGCATCACTGCTTTGGGTCTCCAGCGGACACTATCTAGAGGTAAAGGAGCCCTATAGAAACTGTTGGGGGGGTTGATAGGGGGTTGTTTAAAATTTTGGTGGGTTTTGTTTCTTTAGCTCCAGCCAGTTGATATGGCTGGCAAAAGCAGATAAGGTGGTAGGGTTTTTTTCCTGTATTAGCTTGCCTCTATTTTCCCAGGCTACCATAGAAAGACTACATCTCACCTTAAGTACCATGGGCTGGCATTAAAATAGTCCCTTTAGCACAGGCAGAGAGCAGACTGCTGGTATCACGGGACATCACCCATTGCCACTTCACAGTCTCCGCTGGCACACATAAGGCTACCTCACTGGCAATGCTGTCCTGTCCCTGCCTGAGGCTGTCAGTAGCCTCTGTGCCTCCTGAAACACTTGAAAGGAACTAATCCAGGAAATTTGCCCCCGTGGAAAAGCTGGTTTTCATCAGAGCCTGGGAAAAACAATAATCGCATTTATCCAACCCCCCCATATCAGTAAATGCAGCATACTCTCTGCTACAACAGAGGAAATTTATGATTCAATTTTCAAGAGGTAAAAAGCAAAATCAAGTTGCTCTGTCACTGAACCAGATAACATAACGCTCCCACCAAGCCATTCAGATAGGAAAAAGTCCTGCTCCGATGGACAAAAAAACCACAACAGACAAACTGCCTTTTATGTGTCCCTTTAATAAAATACATTTGCATAGTTATCTTACAACTTTGTTTAAAAACAAAGACAACAATTGCCTCATGCTAAGCACAGCCTGCATTTGCATGTCTTAACATTCATCCTCAAACATTAATACTCCAGCTTGAAAAGAACACCAGAAGAGATTTTAAGGCAGCACACACCATTATGTAGCAGTTTTATTAGTTCATTACATTAAAGCAGCACGACCCTGTAGCAGCTCCCAACACTACTACAGGCCAAGGTTTGTCAGCATTCCTACGAGCAGACTTATTTACAGGTGTTTTCAACCCAACTCAGGAAAATCACACAGGGATACAATCTGCCAAAGCATCGAGATGGTGTAAATATTCAGTGACTGGCAGGAGGGGTTTCAGGCATTAGCGTGTAGCTTTTCTGATGGAGCTCTCTGCCTCCCGCACTCCCAACGAACACTACTCACGGCGACGTTACGACAGCGCTGCGCCTGCTCGCACGGCACATCGCTCACCGACTCCTCGCACACCCCAGCCCGGCAGCTGCCTCTGGCTGGTGGTGCGAGACCTTCCTGCACGGATCCAGCTGCTGGGGCAGGAACACAGCTCTGTAAACTAAGCTTTTTGTAAACCTACGCTTCATGGGTCGTTAGCCCATCACGCAAACTCGACAGGAAATTAGTTAGGAAGCGTTTCTGTACCTGTTCTTGTGCATTTACAGCATCGTTTACATCCTTGTGCCCAGTTACACCATGGCCCCTATTCTCTGCTGGCCCCAGGAAAGAGTATTAAGCAAGTACTACACTGCAGGCAACACCCTATCTTTCTTATCTGGTTGCTTTCAGTTGTCACTTTTACCCATGTATGGCTCTGAGCCACACGTAGACTCTCAGCTCTCGACTGGGGACCATCATCAGTTCAACAAAACACTTAATTTTCCACTCTGTCCTTGGTTCCAAAGCCAACCTTTTTCACCCAAATAAGGGATGAACACTTCAATGCTAGTTTTACTCGGCTGGCTGGGATGACAGCTGAACTGAACTCTATGGGCTTCTATCAACAAGAAAGTAGATTGTGCACAACCAGAGGGAAAAAAAAAGTAACATTTTTTGAAAGAAAAAGTCTGCTTTAAACCCAGCTTCTAGTAGCTCCACCTCTTTATTGATACAGAACATTATTTTAAATGATCTTGCCTTACACACATCCTTAGCATGGTCTCTCCTATCGGTATCTGGTGTACGTGCTCAATTCTTTCTGCCCAGTATGTGACAGGAGAGCAGAGCTCTCAGGTGACAGTACTTGAGCTGTGTTAGGCAGACTTTTGCAGTAGAGATAAATACTGAAGGCAGGGACTGCATCTCTTTCCATCAGTATTATTAAGGTGTATTATTATTACCTTTGTTATTACAGATGGAGGATTTAGGAGCATACTCGGGTAATACTGAAACATGGAAAGTAGGAAGGCCCCAAATGCTTCATTTCAATACTCACCGGTTCAAACTGAGGGGCAGCTGTTTCACTAATTGCCAATGCTCAGATCTACAAATGCAACTGTGGGGCTACTCGTGTGAAACTTTACCTAATACTTCCCTCATCTCCAACTGCACCAGTTAAGAAATAGGCAGGATACCGGCTGGTTTTGGAAAATGCCATGTAACTATTTCCTAGAACATCCAAAGAGGATGTGAAGATGTCTTTAATTTTTCAAAGACAATTAGTAGCAATTTGACATTCAAGGAAAACTGTCACTGAACACTGGGAAGTTGTTTTTGGCTCAAATCCCACAGGTTAACAGAGCCTTTTAGAAATGGGATAATTTGTAAGATCACCTAATCATTAAACTACAGTGAGTGACTGCTTGATGCCACTGGTGTTGCACAACACACTTCTTAAAACAGGTTTTCAAAGTCAGAAATTCAGAGAAGGCAATTCAGGGCAATTAGGGTATTTTAGTAGAAACAGTGAAAATGTCATTTCAGAAGGAAATCAAGTCAGCTAGAATACTTGAGGAATTACCTAGCACATTATTTGCCTACAGTAATATGATTTGGTTCTACACCAAAATATTGGTTTAGACAAAATACATCCAGAATACAAATCTATTTGTAGTTTTATGTAGGCACATTGCTGTAGTGTGTATTGCACAAAAGATAGATCTCTGAACTAAAGGGCACATATACAATATTTGATCACGTGTATTAAATACATAAACAGAAATTTTGGAGAAAGGCTTTTAAATCTCTACAATTGGACGAACATTTTCCTGATAGTACCTTCACAACATTCATATATATTTATATATATTTAGTAAACAAACAGTGTTTTGTAAACATTTCTGATTGCATAAGTGACCTTTGTTGTTTTATAACGAAGTTCAGGAAGCCAACTAAATTAAATACCACATCTCCTATCTCTCTCCTGTTGTTAGAGGGGCACAGAACTATTTAATCAGACAGGTAGTCTGCTATGAAACTAATCCTTTCAAAGGGATATCAGGGTTACAGTCCTAAAGTCTGGGTGTCGTGTCCCACCCCAGACTAATACAACGTGAGCATCTTTACTGCACCATACTGCTGACATGCCCAAGCTGTACCTTTAAGCACCACTTTTGAGCTGAGGAGTATAGTTCCATTTCTAAACCCAAATGCTCTGCCTTCAGCTCCAGGTGTCTCTTAGTGTTTCTTTTCTGGCAACATCTCTTTACTGAGGTCACCCACCCATTAAGCTGCTAATTTATGTAGCAGAAAGAAGAGCAGCAGTTTTCAGATTGTACTTTTAAAGTCACTGCAGACCATAGCAGATTAAAAAATAAAAATCTATTCAGTACCATTCAGTATTTAATGAAGAAAAGGGGCAGGGAAAGGTCTAGTAGCACAGAGGCTGTGTAAGTACCTAGTGCAGTAACTAGCACGCTTGCTGTTTGCTAAAACTGAAAGCCAGTATGAATTATCAGAGGAAGGAGTTTGCTTAGGGATAGGACTTAGCGAGCCGAAACAACCTGGATTCCTGCTATAGTACGACTGTGAAGGAACAAAAATAGTAGCATATCCTCCAGACTATGCTTAATACTTCTTTCTTCCCCAGTTAAAAAGGGTATTAAAAGGCTGGATGGACTGCACCAGACCTAAATCTTAGATCTTGTAGCATACGTTCCTAACCACATTGACTGTCAGCAGCAGACAGGTAGGGTTTGTTTTCTGGATGTGCCTTGCAGGCTGCCTATTTTAAAAGCTCAGTATTTAAGAGATCAGATCAAGTCCATTAGAACAGTAATCAGTCAGCATTTTAATTCTGCAATGTATATACATTACAACAATGAAAGAACACAACTGCCCCTTCAAAACAGCTCCAATAAACTGTGCAAATAGTGGGTCTTTGTGTGTCTGCAATCCCACCATGCAAACGATAACTTGATATGCATGCTAATGATCTACCATCATCAATACCAAAGAAAAATACTAAAGGAAACAAGAATGAACAGCAGTGAAAGCCACACAAAGACCCACTATCCTTTCTGCTTTAACAAATCGACTGTAACTGTAGATTATAAGAAAAACAACAAAAACCTAATTTCTCGACTGGATCTAACGTTCAAACGAAGCAAAAGGATTGTGTCAGAGATACGTGAGCAGGGCTGGCCACCCTGCCTCCACGCTACAGTCAAACTTGGATAGTGGGTCTCTGAGGTGCTTTCACACTGGAAGACAACATTGGGTCCTAAAAAAAAAAACAACAAAAAAAAATAAATGAAAGATAAAATGAACATAAATTTGAAGAGTGAAACATATGAGTTCTACGGACAAAGACAGAACAACACCAAAAAGGTCAGAAAGGAATGGCAAACATTCAACTTTCTGGTAACAGACATCATGAGCTTCTACTCTTGCAATTTCATATTTATTAACACACAGAGTTTTAAGTACTTGTGCCAGCCATCACTCCCTCTGAAACACACTTGTAGCTGATTCAGTGGAAGAAGAAAGTTTCTTCCCAAGCAAGACTTCTGTTACGCAGACTCAACAACGCAAGCCCTAGGGTTTGTTTTTGTTTTTTTTAACGGCAATGGCAAAATTCCCCATGATTTCAAATCCAGGATTTCTACTGAGAAAGTCGCATAATACATTAGAAAATCAAATAAAACCTAAACTTGTAAAGAAAAGGCTCAATGGAATTTATTCACACTGGCAGATAAAAATTAACCTGTTTGACTCTTGTTCAAAGCTTGAAGGAAACTAAAACCTTGTCTCTAGCAACACGTGTCCACGAAGTAGGATCACTCAAAATATCCATCCGAAACAAAGGTCTACGTGGCCTGGAAAAGGCATTTCAAAGTCAGGCTAAAGGCAGATGTATGCCATGGGACCCCAGGATCCCAACCTGGAAGCTTTATGAACCCTGACTGACTGACATTCACCAAATAGCTTTAGAAATACAAAATGTCTATGTCTCTATGATCTAAGGGATTGGGTTTATATTTGATCCTTGGTAAAAGGGGTAAAATTTTGGAGCTGTTGAACAAAATCTTAGAAGAAATGACTCATTTTCACGTGCTAAAAAGTGAATGCGGAGCTGCAACACCTCAAAGCCACTGATACCACAAACTCTTACTCCATAACCATAAGGGGAAGTTACTCAGCAATAGCTAGAGAGCTTCAAAGTGTGTTGCCAGTGTATAGACACAGAAATGCACCTGCCACAAGCATGTCAGTTCAAAAGTTGTTTTTTCACTATGAACATCCTTAAAATTGGTCAGCTTCATTTGTTAGACAGTGGTGGACAGAAATTACTGACGATCATTCATGCATGGAGATAAAGTCTTGGAAATACAGATCCTTGTTGTTGAAATGACAGAACTCACCTCATGTCTCTAATGTGTCACATCTACAAGTAAGGTTTGGGGAGGCAAAAAAATAATGCAGATCTAGTGGTATTACTGGAAATATCAAGTTCTCACCTAAGGAAAATCACACTGTCAATGTACATGTGTCAGTAACAGTCTACAGAGAGAGGACCTATTCCCAGTCTAATCAACTTTTGCCATTGCACTGGCAGAAGGCAGAGCAGGCAGGTTTAAATGGGGGAAGGAAGTGCTGACCAGGCTATGGGGACTATCTGCAGCTCGTGTCTGAGCACCTGAAGGAGTAACTCGGATGCCTGAGGAACTGCAGCAATGCTGGGCTATGAAACCTGGAAAGAGTGAACAGGCACAGTAACCATGCTTACATTAGAGTAGAAAGAACTGATGCAACATTCAGCTCTACAAAGACCAATCTTGCCAAGGGAGATGAGATACCTCACAGGTAAGATACATTCTGCACACTGAGCCAGGTATGTTCATCTTTCAGCAAGAACATCACAAAGATGAACTGATTTCAAACCCTAAAAGACATCCAACCACCAAGTATGGAGATGTAGCTGGAGAAGAAGGGTCTGGAGAACAAGTCCTGTGAGGAGAGGCTGAGGGAACTGGGATTGTTTAGTTTGGAG
>JANHFX010023892.1:0-19547 GCA_027560015.1 Chloroceryle amazona
CAACCCTTGGTACTAACTCTATCCATGGGGTGTTATCCTTGCCAGCAGCAGACACTGCCAGCAGCAGACACTGCCTGTGAAAACACTGACTTCAGACAGTGCAGTTAGTTAGAAGAACTGAGCCGAAAAGTGAAATCGCTGAACAGAATTATTTCTGTTTTCACTCAAACCTGGACACTTTGGAATACTGTTGAAAAAGCTGGTCCTAAGCCTCCTTTTGTTCTAAGCCTCCTTTGGTCCTAAGCCTCCTTGCCACACATCCAAACCCTCTCTTTTTATTTAGTTCTGATAATTGCAGCCAAACTAGGGTTATGTTCTGAGAAATATTGGGTAAGAGCAAACAGGGAGGACTACATTATTGACAGCAGTGTCACCTTAAGTATTCTTAAACACTGTATGCAAAATACAGATAATGTAAACTTGCAGAAACCTTTCTTTCACTTACTGGATATGATTAGACACAATTTTCAATAATGTTAATTATTTCTATATTAATGTATTGTTATAAAGCCCATTTGTGTTTTCAGGATTTCTTGACTGTATTGGAGTCTCTCAGTAAGTAATAACTGATGCTGAAAGTCATTGGAATACAATATGGAATTAAAGTATTGAACAGGATCTCAAGACAACATTGCTCTAGCTCTTAGACCTTTCTCAAACATCTGTGAATAGATTTCTTCTGCATTCATAATACAGTATTGTACCCTAATTTCCTATTTCAGAATGAGAAAAAATATTAAAACTACTTATGGATTTCAATGCCATAACTGCTTTGTTTATAAAATATATGCATTTTTGTGAGCTATTTTAATCCTGTAGTTGTAGAGTTTATAAGGCTATTTAGAAAGGCTAGAATATCTGCATCCTATAAGGTGTCTGCAAGACTGGAAGGTATAGCTACAGAGATATACTTTAGGGGCCTGAGATACAGTTTCAAGGGTGCCCATACAGCCTCAAGCTTAATCCACAGGTACTTAATATGACTAAGTGTGGCACCCTGTTGGAGGGATAGTCTTACTGTGTTGAATATAACATGGATTTGCAGGTCAGGGAGACTGAGTTTTCCAAGAGTGAGTGTGTGAGTTTTCTCACACACTTAAACTCCACAAAGGAGTAGATTTAATTGCACTTACCTGAAAGCAGAGTTCAAGAGTTTGAGGAGAATGAATTAGGTTGGAGATGCTGACGTACAACACAAGACATTACCATGGTGACTCACTCAGGATTTAGTAGCAGAGCCACAGAAGGAGCAGGCCTATCAGCATCCTTTACACAAGGTTCACAAGTTTTGAAAATAACAAGAAGTTCCTGTTGATCAACTGTAGAAAAATTGTATTCAGAAAAACTTGAAGGAGGTATAAAAATAGGAGATTAATGTATTGTGAAAGATAAGTCAGATCTAGATAGCTGGAATCCCCAACTGAGATCAAAGGAGGTCTATTATTCTGTTTTCATTATTACTTTTATCATCTCTGTTCTGGAAGAGCAACCAGGTGGCTTAAAGTACTTGATCATATTTTACAGATATTTGAAGGACAAAACAAACAAAGAAACAAAGAAAAAGTAAAAAGAATTATTCAACTAAGTTATTAAAGAAAAAAATAATAAAAAGGAAGGACGATGGATCACAACGTAAGGGTATTATGAGAATTAATGTTTTGTTTTATTTCTATCCAAGAGTAGAAACTCCAGAAAATCTTTGTTCAATTGGACAGTGAAAGTGGGATAGGTGAACTCTGCTTCTGCACAAGAATGTACTCTGTGTGCTTGATGAGAGAGTTAAAGTTTATCTACAGATTTGAATTTAAAAGTCCTGTTGATTGTAGTAACTGCTATGCCAGCATGGTTAATGTAAAACTCAATGTAACTGTATACAATTAGATTGTTATACCTGCACAGCTACTCAATCAAACTTTTTAGACCAAGGCTAAATTTTCTTAAATTAATCCCTTCACCATATTATTTTTACTATTCTTAAATAGAAAAAAAATAGAAATTAGTAGAGTTCAGACTCTTGAACTTGTTTTCATTTCTAGACAGACAGTTAAACAAACTTTCTTAATGATTATCCCCTTCATAAGAATTCTTATGTTGCTTTCAAATTTCCTCTTACATGTATTCCAATACCATTCTTTTGTTTCCTGAAAAGGAGACAGAGACCAACTTCTCACAGCTGTGCATGGTAGGAGGATGGGACAAAATAGGTGTTAATAAAATAGAGGATGTTCCAAATTGATATGGAGGGTGTGGTGGAAATCATTATAAGGGTGATTAAGCAGTGGCACAGATTGGGCAGAGACACTCTGCAGCTTCTCTGCACACTTGAAGGATTTCAAGCCCCAGCTGAATGAGGTCCTGACCAATTTGATCTGAACTCAGAATGGACCACGTTGTGAGTAGAGGTTGAAATAGAGACATCCTGAGGTCTCTTCCAGTCTATGCAACTATGATATGTCAGATCGTGGACTTTATCACTTCTGTGAGAATTGCACTGAGGTGTTAGTAGTAACCACGGGAAACTGGAGGAGGGGGCTGGGGGAAAGGACAGAAAAGCTTATGTAGATATAGCCTAAGGTAAAAACAAATACAAGAAACATCTAAAGTGCAAATGAGGGCTCTCAACTTCAACACAAAAGAAGTTTACTCCTAGAGTTTCCACTAATATCTAATTGCACCCATTTCTGTTCTAGTAAGCTAATTCATACTGTTTGTTCAGGATATTACCCTACATTCACTCAGGATAAAAGATCAAACACAGGCTAGGGACAGGTTACACTGTAGTAAAGAGATACACGTGTAAAATTTTTGGGTGAGAGGAGATAAACTTAAGTGGTCACAAATTTTTAGGGAATGATATAATTAGGGAGGAGAGTTGCTAGACAATGGTGGTGTTTCCCTCCCTCCCTCCACATTCCACTGCCCGCAGCCACTGCCGGATTTATTCACTACCTTGGGTAGAAAAGGCTCTGCTGCAACAGATAGAAAGACATATTTAGTAAAACACACAACTGGAAAAAGTGCGTATTCTATTTAATAAAACATTTCAAGTCTTCAAAGTCTCCAGAACCTTTCAGCCTATCAACATGTTTTCCATCACATAACTTGTTCCAAGTCAAATTACCATAGCTGGCTGCACCCTATCACACCTTTGGATTTCCACTGAGGAAAGTGGAGTTTAGAAGTATTTGTGAAGTATCCCTTATTATTCACAAGTTAGATCCCGATTGAAACAGGATGTATCAAAACACTAAGTTCACCCCTGCATGTAGCAGAAGCTCTGAACCATGCTTCAGGAAACTGACCTTCAGAGATTATTATGACGTTCAAACTGTTGATACGTCACTTGAGTTTTTTGCACAACTTGATGGTAAACCTGTGGATTACTGGGTTATACTGTGTCAGCTCCTTCCATAAATACTAACAAAAGAAATTATTTTAAAAACTACTTCTTCAGAGAAATAACAACAAAAACAGTTCTTCAATGTGCATTAGTTTTCATTCTCAGCAATTATACTATTAATAGGAATATTTACAGAACAATAAAAAGGAGTAATGCTTGGTATATATGAATAGTTAAAGGAAAGCGCTTGCTAGAATAAACATTCTGTATTACTACTGTTTGCATATTATTATTGTTACTGCTGTTATTAATAGCAGTCTTAATGTAGTAGTCCTTAAGGACAACAATTAGAAACAAAGCATTGATTGCAGTAGAAACTGAGCAAATACAGGATAGGAATAATCATTCCCTTCCTCCACATAAACTACCATTATGTCTCAGGATATTTCTATAACTTTGACATGACTTGTTGAAGAATCATAATCAGTGTTAAAAATGGGGTGTCAGGAGAGTTCACAGAAATTTACAGAATCACCACAATGGAGAGAGGGTAAAAAAACATATGTAGGCTGTTACCACGGAAGAAGAGTCACAGATCTCTGACAGGTATGATCTAATACTGTGTTGAGATTTAATCAATAAATATAGGTATGTAAAATGCTTAAAAAATGCAGATGGATTAGCAGCAATACTATTTACTACACTTAGAGTTATTATAGTATATAAAGATTATGGCTTAAGCTTTCTATACATATCTTAGATGTTACATGCATGCAAAAAATGTCACTTTTCAACCCACTAGTGTTTGGTGTCAGGTAAGGTCTCACTCAGCCTGGAAGGGTCACCTTCAGAGGCATCTATGCCTATATGCAGTCCACTGCTATGGAGGCTCAACAGGCCTTGATGGCTGCAGATACTTATAGTGTAAAGTGGTTAACTTATAGTTAGATTTTCTGCTATGATAGTGTGTTGTCAGCTGCTTATCTAGCCCAACTGTTTTTTTCTGGGGGGTGGGTTTCTGCTGAGCATCTGTCTGGAACAAAATTCAGTTAGTTCAGATATTTGCCTATTTTCTTCCTTCACTGTACGGTCAAAGGGTAAAGAGTGTTCTTTCTTTAAAATATTCAGAACAGTTTAAGCATGAAAATTCCAAGT
The DNA here is from genome assembly GCA_027560015.1 of Chloroceryle amazona. Classification (NCBI taxonomy): domain Eukaryota; kingdom Metazoa; phylum Chordata; class Aves; order Coraciiformes; family Cerylidae; genus Chloroceryle; species Chloroceryle amazona. Next base: position 4,496 of record JANHFX010023892.1, read on the forward strand.
ATCTGAATTATGCAACTATCTTGAAGAACTACAAAACATATTACATCTGGAGCTGTGATATCAGATATCGCTAAGGTAAACAGACATCTTCATTAACAAATATCTGTATAAATATTCTAAGTTTTTGAAGATTCTCATATTTCAGCTAAAAATCCGAAAAAAACCCACAACCTGAAATTATTTGTTTATGTGTATTGTTTAGCATGAAGAAACTAAAATTTACATTTCTTGTAGTAGCATGAAAAATTAAAATCTTTCAAACTTTATTTCTTAGCACTATCTTGGCACTTAAATTAAAAAAAAACCAAACAAAAATAGAACAGGCTTTTAAAAATAATTAATTTTATGTATTCTGAAGAAAAGTTATGAACAAACTTTGATTATTTAAAAAAATATATATAATCAGTTAGATTTATTATTTTCCAAATTCTGGACCAAATGTACTGATAATAATTGAAAAATAAATTTGTATTATGTCATAACCTATACTCATGCAATGTGGTTTACATAGGAACTGGCAGATTTTCTTATGTCATTCTTGACAATAATTGGGGTGAAAACAAGGACAGCAATGATTCACAGGTCATCCCTAAGAAGTCTAATAGCACTGAATGTGGAGAGATAGAGCTGAAGCCATTGACAATTTAAGAAATATCTTCAGCTGCACTCTGAAAAAAGCCAGAGCTCCTCACTGACTGTGAAACAACTCTGGCTGCTAAAATATAAAAATTTGTGAAATACAGCGATATTAAGGAAATAAAATCCTATTTTTAGAAATATGGCTTAGGATATGAAGCAGCGGTATCATCTCATCCTGAACTTTTATTTCAGTTCACTGTCCACCAGGACTTTCTATCTATGTAGTACATTTGTAAGGAAACCAGGTGCATTCTGTATTACCATAGTGTAACGTACTGAAACAACCCACAGGAAATTGGACCAATCAGAATGAAGACCATTCTCATCACTAAGGAAAATATAGGACAAGCAAGTTATAAGATAAACATAAGAGGGACTGATAGACAACTTTGACTTATAAAAGGAAGAAGGATTTCTGAGTTCACCCTGAGGAAAGTGATGGGTGACAACCAGGGGCTCCCAAGAGACTCTCTAAACCCCCTCAGACTCTACTTGCATGCATAATGACTATGTAAATATGATAATTAGTTCGAGGGACAGAGAGAGTCCAAGAGAGGGCTACAAGGATGATTAAGGGGCTGGAACACCTGTCTTATGAGGAAAGGCTGAGACACCTGGGGCTTCTTAGTCTGGAGAGGAGAAGACTGAGAGGCCATCTAATTAATGTCTGTAAATACATGAGGGCTGGGCATTAAGAAGGCAGAGACAACCTCTTTTCACTCCTGCCTTGTGATAGGACAATGGGCAATGGATACAAGATAGAGTACAGGAAGTTCCACCTCAACATGAAGAACTTTACTGTCAGAGTTGTAGAGCAGTGGAACAGACTGCCCACAGAGGTTGTGGAGTATCCTCTGGAGACTTTCAAGACCTGTTTAGATGCATTTCTGAGTGATCTGCTTCAGTTTTGTCCTGCTCTGTCAGGGGAGTTGGACTCAATGATCTTCAGAGGTCCCTTCCAAACTCTAACATTCTGTGGTTCTGTGACTCAGGAAACAGAATGATTATACATATTTATTCTAGGAAATCTAATAGATATGTATGTGATAGGGTAATATAAACTTTAGCTGGAGTGATATACAGTGTACATGTTAGGTGGAGACATTCCCATGCATACAATACTTCAATAAAGAAATGATTGCTTCTAAATGCTATCTCCAATGATAATTTGTGTTAAAAGGTTTCTTTCTGATTTCAATAGCATGTGCAAGCATCAACAGTGAACATACATAAACCAAAACTTGTGATTTTTCCTTTCATTTTTCACTGTAGAAATACCTAGGTATATTCATCAACTGTTCTTGTTCCACCACCAAAATATCCAAACTTTAATATTTTATTAAACAATCTAGAATTAACATCCTGTGTTTTCAAAGTAACAGCTGCACTCTGCAAATTTTCTAATGACCAGACCCTTTGGTATCAAGAATTTGGAAGTCAAATTCTTGAACATTAGATATTTCAAAAATTGAAAGTATTCCAAATACTCTTGAAATTACTACAGTTCTGCTACTGATTTCGCACTGCCCATTAGAAAGATTAATTTAATGAAGATTATTTGATTTCCAGTAATAAGAAAGTTAATGTTGCATTGATTGAAGTCTTGAGACATGATGTTTTGTGTCTTTGGAACAGTTTTAATTTCTTGCTCAGGCTTACTTTCTACATACTACAGGTGATTTGCCAGTATGTTAACTGGATCAGTTCAATTTATTTTATTTTATTTTAGTATGATCATGTGTTCTGAAATAATTTATGGGAGTTGGACTAGATGACCTCTAGAGGTCCCTTCCAGCCCAGACATTTCTATGTTTCTATGTTTTTATCTTGTGTTTTTTTCATATTTTGTTGTATCTCTTTCAAACTCCTTTACTTTATTCCTTTCCATGGCTTGCTTTCCATATTCCTGTATCCACTAAGTACTGTCAAATGTATTGCTTTTAATCACATTTCTTTTGATATTCTTCAGAGGCTATTCCTTCCCCACTTCATGTTACATAGCAGAAAGATATTTCCATATATTTTCTTAATGCAATCAATCTACATTGTAAAAATACCTACTGTATCATGAGTATTATCAGTTTACTTAAGGGTGTAGTATTGTTTTATCTACTGTAGTCTTGTTGAATAATTTACTGTTTCCTAATCAGCTGTTTGATTCAAAAGTGTTAAGTACCTCTACATTTCGAAATTAGATGTCCAATTGTCTTTTCTCTGGAATTTAAAGTAATTTCTCATATGATATGTAGTACAGAATATTGCTGCTTCCTGGTTTTGTTAATTTTAAAATAAGTACATTCTTATTTGTCTGTTATTTTGGTTTTAGTTGAGAAATAAACATGACTTACTATGTAAATATAGCACTATAGCACTTAAATGCTTATTTTATTTAGTCATATTTTCATGTCAGTTTAAAGATTTTATCAGAAGAAAAAAAAAAGTGCAATAAACTTTCATATCTTGTCTGTGGTGATGATAAAACTTGAAATCACCATACCTCCTCTGTTCTATCCTTAAAGCAATGTATTTTCAATAGATACTGGTATGGCATATTAATTTTGTTGTTTGAAATTTGCTGAAATTATATTCAACAACAACCTATTTTAATAAGATTTATTTGGACTGCACTTATATATGCATGTAGTTTTGGAAAAAGAACACAGGACTGTATTTAAAGTAAAGTAAATTAACATATCTCATTAGAAATGTATGTATGTACACACTGTTTTTAAAGTACACAGAAAAACAGAATTCAGAGTTCAGATTACCTCATTCTTTTAATTGCTTTAAACACCCATATCAAACACAATCTTTTTTATTTACAGATCTATTCCACTCTATTTTTTCCCCTCTGCTCAATGTATGTAACTGTAAAAAGTATATAACTGTACCAATTGTTTTCCTACTTTTTTTTCATAGATTTTTAAAATATTTGTATTTTTACATTGTTGTAAGTAGTATTATTGCTTCTCCTGCCAAAATAAAGGAAATACCAGTTTGCTAATTGACTTTAGTCATAAATCCATGCCATCATAACTTATTGCTGACAGGATAGATTTAGGAGAAAAAGACTTAAAATTATTGCTGGAACTGTGCTGTCTCTTGCTGTTTACATCCACCTTTCATGCAGCTTTCTGCTTTTACTAATACTATCAAATAAAAGAATACCAAAAAGGAACAAGCTGTCTTCGGTTCTTAAATTTTCATGGTTTACAATATATCAGATTGTGGTCTGATAGGACAAACACTGAGGAAGATAAAGAAGTAATTCAAGGGGATAAGAAACACCAAAATGTTCTAATAGATTGTGCAGGCTAGCTGTTGTTTATATGCTTCATTATTCAGTATTGAATACTGTTGATTTATCTGTCTTGAGGCTTTTTACAAACTTTTCACAGTTTCACAGAATGTCTTTGGTTAGAAGAGACCTTCAAGATCATCTTGTCCAACTTCCGATCCAACACTGCAATCTCACCACTATACCATGTCCATAAGCACCAGGTAAACATGCCATTTAACTGCCTGCAGAGATGGAAACTCCACCACTGCCCTGGGAAGACCATTCCAATGTTTGATAACCCTTTAGGTGAAGAAATGTTTCTTAATATCCAGCCTAAACCTCCTCTGGCTCAGCTTGCATCCATTCCCTCTGGTTCTGTCACATGCCACCAGGGAGAAGAGGCTGTCCCCATACTGGCTCCAGCCTCTTTTCAGGTAGTTGTAGAGAGTGATAAAGTTCCTCTTCTCCAGACTAAACAACTCCAGGTCCCTCAGCCACTCACAGGGCTTGTGCTCTAGACCCTTCATGAGCCTCGCTGCCCTTTTCTGGACACATTCCAGCACTCCTATGTCCTTCTTATGACCTCCCTATTTCTGCTGGCCACAGTGTTTTCTAATACAGTATAATCGTACTTGCAAAAAGTGAGATTTCAAATCTCACATCTTGTGCTATGTGAACAGGTCATTTAAGTGCATTGTATGACCTTGTATTAATGAAGGCTCAGATCCTGTTTTTTATGACTTTATTTTCTGTTGGCAGTCTGGACTACATGACAGCAATTCAATAAGGTGTGTAATACGAATATTGTGCATATTGGAGGAAGGGAAGTTTTTGCTTAAGAAGATGACCTGCCTGTAGTCAGGCCCTGGTCTTTATTCCTTTAAGATTTTGTTCATTTTACCAAAAATATTGGAAAGGCTTTTCTTGCAATTAGAGTGAAAGTAAAACTGTTCACACTTTTCAAGATTTGTGGCTATGTTATTGACCTGCAGTTAACTGTGAGGCCTTTTGTCTGAGCTACTGAGGAAATGGCAGACTCTCCAGCTTACTGACGTGACTGCCTTGGAACTAGGGACCTGCCATGTTCCGAAGCTCAAATAAGTTTAGTACCATGTTAAGCAAAAGCAGTGCCAGATCTGGACAAGGCTGATCATTAGGGAGCTTTAGAGGTAAAAGTGACAACTTAATGTTTTAAAACTTTAGGTATTCTTATCTCATTTTAAGAGACTCTCTAACCTACTAATCTTCAAAACTGTGCTGTACTTCGCAAGAACTTTCTTGTCCTCCTTTGGATTATGCATTGGGTACCCCTCATTGTCAGACTGTGTGCAGCACAAAAGCCTGTCACTAGACGTCATTATAATTATGAAAATGAGCTCCTCAGGGTATCATCTAGTACTTTCTAGTCTCTGTGTGCAGATCCTGTGCACAGATATACAATGTGCTGAGTCTGAAACCTATAGAATACAGCATCCACCCTGCAGTTACACCAGGGCAGCAGGTATATGATATCCAGAAGTGCAATACAAGTAACTGCCTACACAGCATCCTTGGTTCCAAGGTCTGTATTAGGTGTGAGAGGCTTGGGTCTGCACCACCTGGGGAAATACTGAAGGATTTCTTTCTTAAGGAACCAGTAGGGAACATCCCCTCAACTTTCCTCTTAATTTGATAATTGTCATATTTTCTAGCCTATGAATAACACTCATCATGTCAACTGGCACCTTTTGAGTTTGTTGTCGTTTCGGGGTTTTAATTTTTCTATTCTGCTTTTGTCTTTGGCTTGCTAGAGAAGGCAGACACTTTTTGTAATGATCAGGAGAGGTCAAATTCTTGATGCTTATGAAAGATGTTCTGCTATTAATTTCAGTAAAACCCCTTGGTATTAGCTTCATCTTACTTGGAAATTTTTGCCTAATAAAAACTTGTCAGCATAATTCAAGCATCTTCATTCAAATGATGGCTTCATTTTGGTACACAAATATTTGCTAAACAAGTTTTAAATGTATGTCTTGTACAGGTTAACTTAAGATAACTTACTTCACCATATCTGTTTGTCCACCTAGAATATACTTTGAGATTATCCAAAGAGTTAAATATATATAAAATTTGTCTGTATCCTTAAGACTTTGACTACCAGAGTATATGTTTGCTTCTACTAAACATTTTCTTAGTAATGATTATCTCACAAACACCAGCACAAGAATGTTGTGTGACCAGAGGTCTCTTTTTTAGATCAAGAGGTCATTCCTTCAGGGTATATAAAATTCCTAAAAGGAAAGAATGCATTTCTCCAGCAAAACAGACTCCTTATTAGAAGATAGTTTGTAATGAAATAGGCTAATATTAAAGATAACGTACTTTAAGTTTTATATTTTTCCTTGTTTGTTTTTAGTCATGTTTGTTTTAAGTCACAAAAACAAACAAGGAAAAATAAAAAATACATGGTTTTAAATAGTCTTTGAGTTGCTTCTTTAAGTAAATTGATGTAGGCATTTAAAAATAATAAAGTTTATCTAGGTTGCTTTGCTGTTCATATCATTTTTTTCCAACCTGAAATGAAAAATACAGTCCATAATGAAAGCATTCCCAGTAGCTTCCAGAGTTAAACATTTTTACAGATTAACTTCAAGTACCCCATAAGTCTAATTGATGTAACTGATGTAAAAGAATTGTAAAAAACAGTTTGGAAGAGTGAGTACACTCAAAATAGTTTTTGTTTTAATACCACTGATGAACTCTACTCTGCAGTGGAAAAAATATTTTATTAAATTTGTTAGTCTGTAAAAAGGATGCATGGAATAAATTAGAGAGTTTGATTATCTATGCTAGATAAAACATCAAAACTGAAATTCATAGATTTAGCTCTACTTCTGTCTACTAATCTCTCTGCTTTGTTTTAACTGCTTGGATTTTGGAAAAAAACCTACCTATACATTTAAATTTTACCCACATGCTTAAATTAATCCATAAACTCATTTCTGTCTTGGTTAAGCTAACATAAAAACCAAGAACATTGTGAAAAATTCTTGTGTTGAATTTAAATGTTTGAAATATGGGGTTTTTTTTAAGAAAAAACTTTTCTATAATAGTGAAAATCTAATTTTTCTCTCCTTTCAAAAAATACATATTTTTTAGGATAATTTCCCTTGAAATCTGAATATTTGTTTTTAAGTTTATTTTCCAGTGCTTCAAAGGAATGTTACAGTGAGATTTAATTTATTTATTCCATGTCCCTTTAGTTTAATGCCAGGATTTTTTCTATAATTATTTTTCTGTGGATTTAAACTGTTTAGGAATTTGATTTCTGAGTGCACTGTGAGCAAGACCATCGGGGTTGTATGGTTACAAAGATGACCTAAAAATGGGAAGTCTCTCACTACACAGAAAAAAAACCAAACACAAAATCCAAACAAACAAATCCCCCTAAAACCTATGGTTGTTATGAATAAAAGCCGTAATCTCAGTTATTTTCAAATAAGGTTTGGGGGGTTTTAAGTTTTCTGTTCTTTTCAGACTTTTATACTGAATATAAAATCAAATGGCATTTGAGTAGGAGGGATTTGCAACTTCATTTGCTAGGAAAGGGATTATAAGGAAACACATTTCTGCATGAAGATTAACTATTATAAATTTCTGTAAAGCTTGGAACAAAATGTGAATAAGGAATTGAAGTAGAGATTTTTCTCTTGGTACTTAATAATTAATTCTGAATTGTAAAAAGAGTTATTTCTTCTGTTGAAATACATGGGGCTATGCTAGGTAGTTGTCCTGGTTTGAGATAGAAGAGAACTAATTCTGTTCAGTGAATTTACTTTTCAGCCAAGCCTCTATCTACCTGCACTTTCTAAAGTTAATGGTATTATTTTTGCAGACAGTCTCTGCTTCTAACAGTGATAACACTTGATGTGCACTGTGGGTTTCTGGAGGATCCATATTCCAGCCTACAGTCTAATTGTGATCCCTCGCTGCCAAGTGACCCAGAAGAAGAATGATTTTAAATATTGTCCTGGGCAGCAACAAACCTTTGAACAAATTAAACAGGATATTGTGCATGCAGGAGGCCTCAATATGATAATAATTTTTCAATATGTCTAAGGAAAACATCGGACCAGTATTTGATTAAGATGGTCATGTGACTAGTAGAGATGAATGAAGATCAAGCAATGGTATTCAATGCTTCTTTTGCTTCACCCTTGATTCTTCCTTGAGCTGGAGGACCACAACTGCAAAATCTATAACTTTCCATTTATGGACACTGAAATAGTGAGGGATCAGTTGAATGTTTTTAAGTCTATGGGACCTGGTGAGATTTGTACCAGCAGAAACAAAGGTGAGATTTGTCCCAGGTAAGAAACAAAGTTGTTCTTTGAGCTGTCTGGTGTGTAAAAAAGTTAATTCAATATGGTATTCCTTAAGGTTCACCTCAGGCCTAGGACAGTTCCTTTTATTCTCTGCTGATGTACAGACAGAAGGAGGATCATAGACTCTGATGTTGCTAAAGAGTGTAAGCCTGTGAAATAGCTAGTGTCCTCTTACAGTCTACCATTGCTTATGGTCCTATAGGCTGTATATACACATTTCCTTTATTTTCTACACTTTGCTACAAGAGAGCTAAGCCAGATCCTTACCCTGTGTAGCCATATGATGAATTAATTCAATTGTCCTACCTAAAAAAAATGAGGTAGATAACTAAAGAGACTAATTGTTGTAATTCAAACAAATTTTTATATAAATATATATACATATATATAGAGAGAGAGAGCTTGACAGGACAAACACTTTTGTGAAAGTCCCATCTTTTATTTTTAGTATTTCAGTGTTATTTTCTGACTGATTTGTGTGAAATAACTGTGTTCAGACCACACATAGTGCCAATTTCTTCTCTGACTTCTCTTTTTAACTGTATTCCATCAGTCTGATTATATACACTGCCCTGAATTTTATTTTGTTTTGTCTTTCTGACCTTGATAATTTCTACTTTTTTTTTCTAGATATGTCATCTTCTGCAGTGTACATTTGAGAAAGCTATAACTACATAGATTTCTTAAATTTTTATTGGCACTCTCAAACATGCTTTTGCATACCTATTAACTTTCTCAGAACATGTGACATTATTTTTTATTTTTTTTAATAAGCTCCCTGGAAGTGAGACAAAATTTCAATACAGCTGTACCAGACATAGCAAATCATTAATTTTTCTCAGTGATATTTTGTACTTTTGGTATATACAGAACTCTATGTCATTTATATCTTTTAAAATGGTATTTTAAGGAAGGAAAGTTCAGCATAATGGACCTTCTTTTGTATTTCGGTCTGGTTGTTTCACAGAAAAAAACCCAACAGAATGGGAGTTGTAAAATAAAAACAGATACACAAGGGAAAGAGGATTTCATGGTGACCACACAATGAAGCCTTTAGTTGTTCTTTCTGTACAATTATCAAGAGTCTGTACCATTTATTTTTGGATGTAAACTTTGTCATCTAGTTTTTCTTGTTTAATCAGAAATAATATTTTATATGCTAATTTTACCCTTCATTGTTTGCTCTCTGGTTTGATTTTAATCATGACATTTTACAGAGGCTTCTGGAGGATTCTAGAAACCAGTATCCCTTTGTGATTCTATAATCTAATGAACAATATTTGTAACACAATATTTTTCTTAAATCCATGGATGTTATTTTTGTATGTATTTTCAAAGACTACTAAAGTGCCTTCATGTAACTGAATTAAATATGGTTTAATTAACTTAAAGTAAATTCAATTACTCATTAGCACTAATAACTTCAAGCTTTAGAATACATTTGAATTGGGAAGAGGATTTGAATATCTGGCTTAACAGCTCTAGTGTGGTACAAAATTAATTGGCATTATATGTATCTTAGCTCCTTTCAAAACATTCACAGATGGGATAACAAAACTATAAAGATAAGAAGCTCTGAAAATATCTTTTTAAATTTATTAATTAAAGAAATTATTTGCTATTGTGAGCAACTGACCTAAAACAAGATTAGCTATTGAAAAAAATATATCAGCCCTACAGAAGTATTAAGAACTAAATCTTAAGTTATCTGACAACATTATTTTACATGTCAAATTATTTTTAATTGTAAATGAAAGTAGAAGAAGAAAGTGTTTGTAATCTTAGTGAAAGGTTTTTTTCAAAGTGATTAATTTATGTGATTAAAATGCAAAAGAAGAGAGAAATGATGAAAAAGAAGATTTCTCTTTAACTTTACCCATATTCTTAAGATACACTTGCACCTTTCATTTTGTTAAAGTCATTATCAGGTTTATCTGTTCTTTTCTGAAAATATCAATTTCTAAATTCAATGGCTCTTGTCCACTGTGTTATTTTATGCTCTTTTTTTTTACTTTTATTTTTTAACAGCATGATGAAGAAATTGCTGATGATTCTAAAGTGCTGCTATATTAAAAGTCACAAGCAGAGGAGAGCTGACCTACCCTAGGAGAATATTCAGCAAGCAATATAACACAAAGAAGAAACCTGTAGCAACTTGATAGAACATTTCCTTTCAGAAGATTTTTTTTTTTAATATTTTTGAATAATAAGGCAGCTTACTAAAACCAGACAAAGTTCTGTTTGCCTAAGATAGACTCAGTCAAAAACTTCTGTTATTGATGAAGATATAAGACTGTAGGGCTATCAAAAATCATAAGTAACATATTAGGCTGGGCCAGTGTTGTCGAAGGGTGATACTCATGACAGCTGGAGCAAGACAGCACAGCACACTAGTTTTTCTGACAATGTGAGTGTCAGACTTGCAGAAGAGTGGGGATCAGCATCTGTTCACCATGTCATAACATCACTGTTTGACAGATGATTTTCTACTTAATAGCATAAGAATACTTCCACTCAAACCAATGAAATTCTCCTATGATAGCTTGTCTACATCTAGACCTACAGTATATATTTTGACATATAAAGAAATATTGAGACAGTAGAATACCAAATAAACATATCTGAGTATTATGTGTACTGGCAAAACTGAAATGGAATCTTTATTGGTTAATGTGAAGAAAAAAAACAATGATGTCTTTTAAAGAGCACTCAGGGGATCACTCTGGATATGAGATTACTTTGTCAAACAAAGTACAAATTTGGAAGGAAGAAATTTTAGGCCTGTCAAATGTGAATAGGAAAGGAAGAGGGATACAGCACATTATCCCATCATAAGCAGTATTAAAATTATCATCAATGATTGGAGAAACATTATACCCTGATTTTCAGTTCAGTCAATTTGAGGAAGATTTATCTGTGTTTTCATATGGAACAATATATTAAATAGATTAAATTAAACACTGAAGTTACCAGATGAAAGGCAAGAAGATATTAAGCTGTCACAGGAAGCACACTAGGAAAGGGAAAGATACTGGTAAGAAAGGGGTGGGGAAACTCTTAAAATTTCTTGCTGCTAGACAGCTAGGAAGAATTTGCAGGAGGGCAGTAAATGATGTAATAAGTGATACTGAGTTATAAATGTTGTGTTGAACACAATAAATGTTCTGCCAAACTAATAAAGCTAGGGAAGTAAAAAAGGTACTATTGCAATAAATAATACGTAGCTTTGGAGTTCCTGAAATAATCTCATCTGATCGGGGGTCACATTTTATCTCAAAGATCATGCAGCAGGTTAGCAAACTCAGGAATAGACTATCAGTTGCATACCCCATACAATCCACAATCAAGTGGTCAAGTGGAAAAGATGAACCACCTGATCAAAATGCAAATTGTAAAATTAGGTCAAGAAGCCAGTCTGCCGTGGCATCAGTCATTACCTCTAGCACTTCTGAGAATTAGAACTAAGCCTAGAATGAAGAAAGGACTGAGTCCTTTTGAAATATTGTATAGGAGGCCATATACTGTGCAAGCAGGGGCATCAGCTGAAGTATGAGGTACTAACTGATTATATGATGTCTGCAAAAACAGCTTCAGGAATTTGAGAAACTGGTCCTAGGAACTTGAGCCCTGGGCCTTGATAGGCCAGTACATAGTGTCAAACCAGGCAATTATGTATATATTAGATCTTTTTCAGACTCGTCATTGGAGCCAAAATGGGAAGGGCCATTCCAAGTTTTGCTAACCTGCCATACAGCTATCAAGAATAAAAATCAGGCTTCATGGATACATCATACCAGATTAAAGAAAGCCCCTAAACCACGATGGGAGGCAACACCTGTTTCACCTCTCAGGCTCTGCCTCCTGAGACATTGACTTTGATTTTGATAATCATAATCCAATGTAATCTAGTGGGTGCAACATTTGATGCTAATGTTTATGTATCTGTTGTGAGAAGTATTGTAAAATATACTAACATTAGTGATTATTGGGTATGTGGGCAGGCCAACAAGTTTAACTCCCAGCTTTTTGGAATCCAGATAAGTAATTGGACCGACTTGAACCTGTATGCATTACATAAATATTACTTCATATATTTGTCGGCACAATGGAACAGATAACTTACCAAATCATGACAGTGAACTCCTGTGTTCCTTCCCTCAAAGGTGTACTTCTCCAGAATAGAATGGCTCTGGACATAATAACTGCTACTGTTGGAGGAGTATGTACCTTGGTAAAAACGAGTTGCTGTACTTATGTAGATGAGTCATGTCAAATAGAAACAGATATCCAGAAACTTTGGAAACATGTTTGAGAAAAGTTTTACACCAAGTAGCTGAAGACAGGACTAGATGGGGACTTCAGGAGCTGTGGGAGAAATTAACCTTGTGGCTGCCAAATTTTGCCTGGCTCAAACAGCTGTTCATTTTAGTAATAACAGTAATTGCTTTAGGATTTATAGTTTGTATTTTGTTTAAGTGTTTTGTGTGTTGTACCAAGGAAGCTGCAGATGATTATGGACAGTGGAGGAAGCATCAGTTTAGGCAGAGGGTAGAAAGGGATAGATATTTTGCCAATACTCTCAAGAAAAATAGGATAATATAGCAAAATAATTTGCAGAAGGAAGAATAAAAGGGGGGAATTGAGTTATAAATGTTGTAGTCTTTTAACTTTGCAGCTGTAGCTTGTTTTGTATAGAGAGGAGGAACTAAACCTGACAGACTGTCTTGAGTAACCTTGGTCCGTATAGGTAAGAGGGACTATGAGATAAGTGGGAATGAAGAAGAGCCTCCAGAGATAAACTAAATCATACGAGTTTTGCAGTTGCTGGCTCAGCACAACCTTGCATTCTGAGCTGAAGGTAAAAATACACTGCAAGGAAGACTGTGGGCCTTCCTCCAGAAGACCCTGGCCCATGACTACCAGACAGCAGTGTGCAAACATCAGTGGGAGGAGACTTATCATAATGAGTTCTCAGAAATAATTATAATAACCACACCTATTCCTGGAAGTAATTGTAATAACCTCTCCTTTTCCAATGAATATGTGTATCTCTCATTATAAATAATTGCTTGCTTTGCAATACAGCACACAAGTTAGGAGGAGAGATTCCCCCTTGTGCCTGGTGCTGCAATAAACATACCTACTTTATAACCTATCTCGGGTTGTGGAGTTTGATTCTGCACATCAATACAACAATAATGTGAAACCTGTGTATACCAAGAAACAAGTCAGAAGTGTGTGACTGGAAGGACAAGAAGGATATCAATTTACAGAGCTCATTAGTTTCAAACAGACATTCACAAGCTTTGAATAATTTGAGTAATTTATCAATTTGTAATTTAACATTTTATTTCTGATCTTTAATTAATTTATTCATATTAAGAAACCAGAGACAGGTAGATCATTTGTTTTCACTTGTACATTAAATAAGCTTGTGTATAGCAGAATGATGCATTCATTTATTTCTCTTTCCTTAGGAATGTAAGACTCAAGAATATAAAAATTTACTAGGGGTCAAACATTATCAGTATTCTGCTTATACAGGAAAATTTATTCAATGTTAGTAAAGGCTGTAGTATCAAGCTCTAACACTTAGGCTACAGACTGTGTCCTTTCACTAATAGTAAATACTAAGAAAATCCAAAGTTCTCTAGACTTACATTACACATGGCACCAATCTCAGACAAGAGAGTGGATCAATTACTCATTACCTTTGGGAAGAAAATTGGAATTAGACTTTCACAGCCTTCTGTCAGTGTTTCTTCTTCTATTTAGAATGATGCTATTTACATCTGTTCAGTAGAAAAAGGGCAGGTTTGAATTTACAGGATTGGAAGTGAAAGTTAACCTTCTTTCTTGCAACACATCATCCCTGAGTGAATAAAGTAACAAAACTGTACCTAAGAACAGTGATTCTCAGTTTAGTGCACAGAAATCTCTATGTCAGAACTGGGGTACTCACTCTATGTTACTGTAACAAATACAATGAACTGCTATTAATTAGTATGTATCATATTGCGTTCATTTCTTCTGCATGAAATAAGCTACAAATGCAAAGCTAACTTATGTCCTCATTATGTCAATTTGAAAAAGTAATTATTTTAAAAGGTTTGACAATTAAATAAAAAATCAGTTTCAGCAACAAAAATAACTGATATGCAATAGAAATAATAAATGGCACTGTTAGAGTCTGATGTAGATATAGAAATAATGAGATTAATCAGTTGTGGATTAAATTGGGTTTCATCCATACTCATTTTTTCTCATATACCACAAAAAGCAGTAGATTCCATGACAGTTATAAAATCAATATTGTATTTTATATGTTATTTCCTAGAAAGGTTTTATCATAGAAAAGCAATAAATAAACCCACTGAAAATTACATTTATTAATTAGAAAAAAAAAAAAAAAAAAAAAGAGAATCCAGGAATACAAATCTTTCAAATTCCTATAGATCAAAACGACTAAGTTAAAAATAGAGAAAGCTAAATAAATAATTCTGCTGAAATAAAGACAGTTAAATGTAACATTCTGAATATATGATGAACATGAGCACATTTGTCCCATGAATGGCACAAATATGTTCTTATTTCTTCTTTTGTTCTTCCTGTCAATATATGACAAGGGGATAGCATATTAGGCATGAATTTTGGAGTGAAGAAGAGTATATTTAGGAAGCTCAGGATATAAAAAAGAGTTCTTAAGGATTTTGTGATGTAAAATATGATTACCAACTGTGTAACTGTGCCAGAGTGCTCATACTATACC
>JANHFX010023893.1:0-11099 GCA_027560015.1 Chloroceryle amazona
CTGCCTCGGGGCCCGACGACGGGGAACGGGAGCAGCACCTGAGCCTTTCACGGACAACGGAGCGGCCGCATTCCCCTCGAGCAAGACAGGTGGTGAAGCACGTTATTTATTATTCCGGCGAATAGAGCGCCTGGAAGAAGTTTACGTCTTCCCTCTCTCCTCTGGCAGCGAAGCACAGAGTGGGGACAAGGGGGTCGGTGCCAAGCCCGGAGAACAAAAGGTTTTCATTGCTTTCAAAACCAGCGTATTCAGATCGTCCATCTGAAGTCATAAAGCCTCTCAGAACAGGAACCAGAGTAAGAGGCAGGAACTGTATCACTTGCTGGCATCGCCACTTCCACCCCAGTGACCACCTGAAGCGCACGGCCCTGCCTGGGGGTGTGTGCAGAGACCTGGTACAGCTCTGCCTCGCACTCCACCTTGCAGAAGGATTATCTCTTGGGACGTGAAGTTTAGCAAAGGCAGAAGCACCAGGCCAATGCTTCCTTTTGCTGTAACACTGGCCAGGATGCTGCAGGGGTCCTGCATGGTCCCTCAAGGCCAGCACTAAACTGAAGGATGTCCCTCACACTACAGCACAAAGACAACTTTGGGGCTCTGCAACGCCCAGCTCTGCAGCAGTAAGATGATCCATAAGAGGATCTTCAGCGTGTGGCATCTTAGCTCTTGATTAGAGACCATCAAGGCTCACGAGGCTGTATGTCCTTCTCCCTTCCTCTTCTGACACAGAGTTGTGAGACTGCATAGTCATCCATAGGTGGAGGGACCAGCGATTTCTGATTATTTTCTTTCAGAAAAGTCCAGTTTGGAAGGTACCTCTAGAGGTTATCTGCTCTAACCTTCTGTTAAAAGCAGGAGCATAGATTGAGTTATCCAAGGTCCAGAATAGTAATGCCGAAAGCTTTGCCCGATAATCTAGCTTCAGCACCTTAGTCTCAACCCTGCACCACCTTCAATGCCACAAGTACAAGAGGTTCCCTGTCTCCCATAGAAGATAACAACCCCCAGCTCTTGCTGATCAACGGGGAAGCCATTCAGGATGATGAGACCCGTTACTGCCTCCAGTCTGGCTGTGCTGCATGAGGCACTCTGTGGCGAGCAGGTTTAGGGATTTCTGCTGGAGCATGTTGTGTCCTGTCCCTGCCCTGGGCCTTGAGCACCAAGACTTGGAGGCACACTCTGCCCCTGTAGTGCCTTTCTGGTCACCAGGAGCCAGTCACTAGTTACCCTGACAGGCTGCTGAATGAACAAACATTTTCTTTTCAAGAGTGTGGAGATTTGCTGGTAGCAGGCCAACATCCTCTTTACTCCAGATCAACTTTGTTCAGTCTGGCAGTATCACAGGCCAGGGGCCCGCTCAGTGTAGAAGATAGCTATCCAAAAGTTCATCTGTATGCATGTAGCCAAGTAACATGGGGCTTAGACTTAAAAGAGCCTGCAGAGGAATAAATTGTTTTCTATTCCCTAGCAACAATCACCCCTCTCCCCTTCACAAACACTTGGGATCAAGAATGCCTAGTAAGAGACCTCCCTTTACAAGTGAAGTTGATGTGTCAGGAATACACTGCCCCTGTAGTTGTAGGTGCTCCCTACAGCCACACTCCCCTCCGGACATGCTTGCCAAGTACCACCTGACTGTAGCTACAGGCATTAGAGGGAGAACTGAAAAATTTCCACCCAGGAAAGAGAGCCCATTATATCAGCTTTGTAAGTACTATGAAAAACAAAACAAAACCCCAACCAAAAAAACACAGGAGGATTACAATCTTTTCAACTGATTGGAACAATATCAGAAAAATGAGGTTGTCCTGCAGATTGATCTGTCATGATCCTAGAAAAGGATCCCATCCCATAATTCCCCAGCTGCACTGCTGCCCCCCAGGCAATGGCACACAAAGGCAACAGAGATTCCTGTTGCAGACTGCAGGCTCAGCTGATTGCTAGGAGACAAGTTCTAGACTAGGGGAAAGAAACACCCTGCTTAACAACCCAAGGGAGGTAAGCAGGTCCTGGAAGCAATCCTAGAGCAGACTCTAGGTTGTGGGAGAGAGATAAAATAGTGAGTGGAGGTAACAGGAGAAGGAAGGGAGGAGTTGGTCCATCTCCATCAGGGAAAAAGCAGTGCTCATAATTCACAGAATCACAGAATAATTGTGGTTGGAAAGGACCTCTGCCCCTAGAGCATGTCAGGAAGCACCATGTCAACTCCTTTCTGAACACCTCCAGGGATGGTGACTCAACCCCCTCCCTGGGCAGGCTCTTCCAGTGCCTCACCACTCTCTCTCTAAAGAATTTATTCCTAATATCCAATCTAAACCTTCCTTGCTGCAACTCACTGACTGCTCTACACTTTAAGTAAATTAATAAAAATAAGTTTTTAAAATACAAAACCCACTTAACCTTCAAAGGTGCCTGTATATCGGGCACTGGAACGTCATGTACTTTGGCAAGCAGCTGTCATGTGCAATGCGGGTCCTTACACCCAGTAGTAGACCAGCACTGTGAGCAAGACTGACTCCCCTGGTCTGCATTGCTTGTGTCCTCAATCCTCAGCAGTTTTTCATGTTGACAAAAAAAACCCCAACCTGTCTAAGGAGCAGATTTCTTTCCTGGTTCCATTATCCACAACATGTTGTGCTGTCATTTTCTTTGTCCATGAGAAAGAATGCCAGTTTGTTCAAGAAATTTTGGAAATAGCCTCTTAACCCTATTCTCTCCCTATTGGTGACCTTGCCCTGCCCCAGGGGAGAAGCCAACTCGAGTCTAAATAATGAAAACCATCAGAATGAGCCCTGAAATGAGATATGTTTTCAGAGAATAGAGGTCGGCTGCCTCTTCTTCAGCAAGTTTGAGGGGATTGTAGAAAGAGGGAAGGCACAGAGAGAGAACAGCAGCAGAGGTGGGAAAGAGGACCACAACTGCTGCTTTGCCAACTATGCAGTAATACTACTGGTTTCTAAGAATCCCTAAAATACACATATTTACACTCCCAGTGCACACAGAACCATTTAAAAATTGCTTCCGTGCCAGCTGGTCTGACAAAGATACACCCGGAGGAAGACTGCTGTATATGTATCCTCAGAAACTACCGCCTGGGTGGCGAGGGCCACACCCCCTTAGAAGGGCTGTGTGTACTGTAAGCCTTCTGAGCAGGTGCAAATGCACTGTCAGCACACACAGAGCATGACAGTGGGCGTTGCTGTTCTGCAAGCAAAATACAAGAGCTCTTATTCTGACAACCCAGGATACAGTTCCAGCTTGACAGGAAAAGATTCCACAAGGAAAATCAAACATTGGAGCAGTTTGCCCCCAGCAACTGTGGAAACTCTGGAGGTCCTCAGGACCTGACTGGGCATAGCCCTAAGCAATGAGCTCCTAGTTTAATGTTGACCTCACTTTGAGCTTGAGATGAAGCCGGAGACATTTGAGGCCCCTCCTCCCTGAATAATTCTGTGTTAATGCCCCCTTTTCTCTGCATAGCCAGACTAGGCTTGAAATGGATGGGCTCTTCTCGTGATACTTTGGGTGACAGAGCTACTCTGGGAGCCGACATGGCATAGGCAGAGCAACCTGCTCCAACACCTCCTACTCTCACCTATCCAACTGCTGCATCAAAAGCCTCAGGCTCCTGGACCTTGATGGACGTGATCTGCCACCATGTCTAACTCCAAAGAAAGATAATGCTCAGAACCACCTCTTGAGAACTATCTGTTCTGTAGGCCTTTGGCTGATTTGATTACCAAAGACAGGCACTCTCCTCTGCATGGAATTGTGTGGAATTAGAGGTCTGGCTCGCATCTCTGAAATATTTGCTGCCATTCCCAACCTTCAAAGCTTTTAGTTCTGTGAAATTTTATTAGTGCTGTTTTCCAGTTATTGTCAAACCCCATTTGTTTTCTCCACACATGAAATGATGGAATACAGGTATAGCCCCAGGTCATCTAGCTAGCTAGATATTCATTATCCCCTCAGTGCCAAAGGTTTCCCCTGAGCCAGAGGATAGACAGTAACTGTGCTTGATGGCCTTTGGAAAACTTGGTCACAGTGAGCAAAAATCGGTCACTGCTCACAGCTACATGAAAATGTTGCCTCGTGACTCTTGCAGCTCAAGAAGTGCTAGGCCAGCCTCCCTCCGCAAATGATATCCTCAGGCACAACCTAGTCCCAGACATGTATCATTCCAGTACAAATAATCCATCCAGAAAATCTCTTCTCTAGCACAGAAAGGTCAAGCATCCAAATGCCTGCTCCCAAAGTGTGGAAATGAAGTTCAGTAACTACATTAAAAACCAGCTGAAGCCAGTTCAACACATCAATGCTACATTTTCATTTAGCACTAATACATTGTTTACACTGATAACATCAAGAGGCAAACAGGTGAGGTTTCTTGGAGTTTCCCACTCTTGAAAGTGGTCTGCATCTCAACAACATGGCCCAGTGCAAAGCCAGAAAGTTTCTGTACTCTAAGTTGCAGACAACTCTCTGCATACTCATAACTCAGTTGCTCTTAGGTAAGCCATTTGCATTAGCAATGCAAGGGACTTGCAAAGCTACAGCTGCAAGTAGTAACCCACTGGGGAACCCACCTGCATTTGCCACAGGATAGCATTTCATCTAGGCCACAGCAGTCTATTTCAGTAATTTCTGCATAGAGATTCTAGAAATATCTATCATCGTAGTATTTCACCCCTGCGTTTACCTCACAGGGCTGGAGATTTCAAGGGTCATGCAGAAAAGTGATCGAGCTGAGGTAATAGGTGACTCAGATTTTCAGAAAGCTCTTGCTAATATCCCTCATAGAAGCTGAAGTAAACTGCCATGAAATGAAGGAGACGATCACTGAATAAATCAGTTATTGACTACAATAATAAAACAGGAGGTTAACAGTGTTGCTCATTACACACACACCCCCCTGAGGGACTCGTGCTTGGACTTGTAGATTCGAGTATTTGTCTGCAGCAAGGGTGAGTGGAAAGGTGGCAGTTTGACATTGCATCTGTTTTCCACTTGTATGATCGTAAGTAAACAGGTTTTGTACAGGATGGATTGAGCAGATACAGTAACAAGGGAATTCCAAAGTCAAATGCAAAGTAAAAATACAGTCTGAGCCTCTCTAATGGGGTCAGAGCCAGCAACTGCTAAGAAAAAGCATTTACTGTCTTGCTTTCTAGAACTAATTACAGGTTGTCTTTTCTCAACTACTTCATTTAGATCTGTATGAGCAATGATGTGATTGATGGTCAGTTGTTGCCAAAGCAATGAAGTAAATTTTCAAAATTAGGAGGAAATACTTAATTTCTTTTTTTCTTATTTCATAAGACCAAGGCCACAGATCAAGGAAAGACAAAAATAATATGGCTGAAGTATCAATGCACATGATCCTGTTCCTACATTCTTCCCAAGGCACCCACTACATGCTGCTGGCACAAACCTCGTCTGACCTGCTAGTCACTCAGGGAAGAGGCTACACCTTTCATAAGTCTGTGGGTACTCTCCTCTGAATGGAAGGTTCAAGAAGCAACTAAAGTATTATTTCAGTTTTGGATTAATGCTGCATCACAGAGGAATCTGAATTTCTAAGAGGAGAAAGCAAGTAAAGCAGGCTCACGATGATACACACTGAGCATTAGCAGGTAAACAGAGAGGTGTTCAACACACTGAAGCTATTGTCTACTGCAGTGCTTACCACACAACTCTTCTTACATTCTGAAGTTGCTGACTGTGGCTTGGTTCAAACAAAACAAGGAAGTAAAACTGGAATTATCTTATATTCCCTTCTTTCAGGAGCAGAATCTGCAGCTGTTCAAATTGACCACCTTCAGCCACAATTAGCGAGCCCCCTGTTGTTTTGAGGTAAATGTACAACTTTCTGCCAAACCAAAAAGGCTGGGAAAAGATTATAATATTAAAAGTTATTTTTCTTTAAAGATGCAACTCCAGGAGAACAGGAGGTATCACTTCTGGATATACAACCTTCAGTATACTATTCTCTATTCTATCCCTTTTTCTTCTGTTTTACAACAATATATATAACAAATGTTAAGAATCACTCAAATCATATCAAATTAGTATGAAACCATCTCATTCATTCTCTACTCTTATCTGCCACTAGAAGCCTCAGTATTTCTATTTATTTCCAGTTGTGAAGTCTGTTTTCATTTTTGCTTTGCAAGTATTATGAATACAGGCATAATCATATCATGAATACAGGCATAATCTGAGGGAAAATTAAAGAGAGATTAGAACAACAAAAAAAATAAAAGGCAAAAAAGAACCATCTCAGCCTTGGTGGGAACAGTAATAGGATATCAGATGAATGTCACAGGCTTTTCAACACAAGATAACAGCAATGGACTGGTTTATTACACTGAGGGTATAGCTTTAGTTTGGGCATCTTGTAGTGTATAGGAAATATATGTTCATATTAGAGCTTACAAGTAAATTAAGAGGCAGTTTGGGGAAGGATAAAAATAAGCTCTGTGGTAAAAGACCTGGGGATCTAAAAGAACCATGTGAATTAGCAGCATGTCCTTGCAGCAAAGGTGGCCCACAGCACACCAGGCTCCATCATCAAAAGCATGGCCAGCAGCCTAAAGATACCTAATGGAAAAGCGTAGAGAGGATGGTGCCAGACTCGTAAAAGTGCCTAAGTGAAGTGCAAGAGGAAACATGAGAAATTCTGTTATATGGAAGGAAAAGCCAAAATCCTCACAATGAAAGTGATGAACCACTAAAACACGCTGCTCAGATATATATATATATATACACACACATATATATATACACACACGGTGGATGCTTCATCTTTGGAAGTATTCAAGACTCTGCTGGACAAGCCCTGAACAATCTACTCTTAAACTGGACCTGTCTTGAGGTCTCCTGGCTGGACTAGGTAGCCTCCAGAAGTGCCTTGCATTCTCATCCTAAATTTGGCTGAGTATATTCAAACTTGATATACTGGATAACAATGTCCATGTTCTTAAAAAAAATATCCTCCACTGAATTAATCTGTGCAAGGTAAACAGCTGTCCATTAAAATGAGGACAAAACTAATAGTTTTCATTTCACCAAATCCCAGTCAGTCTCCCAAAGTTCTCACTGAAATTATTTATTATAAGACTTAGAAGCACTTAAGATGGCTTTTTTTGTTAAGATACTTGTTTGTTAGCAGTCAAATAACTTCCTTAAAATACTTTATTAACAATTTTTTCAATGTTTGGTAAGTAAGTTTGCCATTAGCTTCTGCTATGCAGTATTAAGGAAGAGTTTACCCAATTCTGGACACCCTCCCCACCTGCACCCAGTATGAGATCCTGATAAAACTTGAGCAAGTGCAGTGGATGGACATCAGGGGAACGGGAGCACTTGCTCTGTGAGGAGAGGCTGAGGGAATGGGGCTTATTCAAGCCTGGAGAAGAGATTAGTGTGGGTGCCACAGCAGCCTTCCAGCACAGCAGAAGCAACACGACGATCATAAACTGCAATAGGGCAGACTCTAACCACAAATAAAATTGGGGGAAAAAATACAATTAAGCATTGTAACAGTTTGAACAGAGAGGTTATGAAATCAGCCTTTGGACACTTCCCAGACTAGCTCAAAGGCCTGAGCAACTTGGTCTGAAGGCACTTGACTGTGCTTTAAATAGGACACTGGACTAGACACCTCCCTTAGTCTCTTTCACTTGGATTCTCTGGTGCCTTCACCAAACTGGACATCCAGTATTAAGAACTAATACTTTATTTAGTTTAAAAGATGCAGTATTGCTGGGGGAAACAAGGGAAATCTTTCAGCTAGTCATCACAAACACTACTCTATTAATCACTGCCAGTCAACGTGAAAACTTCCCTAAAAGGCAGAAAAGATTCAGACATTATAAAAAAAACAAACGTAGCTGCTCACCAAATCTGTATCAGACTTGACTATACCACAGAAAGGAGCATCACAGTAGGTTCTGCATACCCATAAAAGACAGGGTCTCCTCCTCCCATGAGGATTTTGCTGGAACGTCTTTCCAAGAGCCGCCAGGCACTGCACCTCCCGTTTGCTGTTAAGGGGACAGTGCTGCTCCAGTTTTTTTGGACGATGCAGATTGTCACCTTCAACTGCAATAAAATGCACAGCTTCTATGTTTCATAAGACTATTTTCACATACATCAAAATAGTAAGAGCTGCATTCTGTGTATTTAAGAGATTAACAGATTTTATTGTTTTCTAAAATATTTGAAAATACAGAGACCCAAACCAATAATTCCTGACAATTTCAGTAACCATGTTGTGGATGAACAATTATGTTGTTACGTTTTCCTTGACAGATACATACATACATCCACTTTCTAAGCCTGCACATTTGGATTCATTGAAAATGATGACTATATCAATAAGCTCAAAAGAGCAAACTATGAAGTCCAAGACTATCAACAGTGTTTTAC
This sequence comes from Chloroceryle amazona, assembly GCA_027560015.1. Classification (NCBI taxonomy): domain Eukaryota; kingdom Metazoa; phylum Chordata; class Aves; order Coraciiformes; family Cerylidae; genus Chloroceryle; species Chloroceryle amazona. The sequence goes on from JANHFX010023893.1 coordinate 8,431, forward strand.
AGTTACCTCAGAATAGATTTGTTAGCTCATTACAGTGTAGCTTCCTAACATAGCATCTCTACTTACCTGAAACAGGGTTATTTTAAACACAAATCGGCTGTCATTTTACAACCCAGTTTTACATGTCACAAATGCATACTGTTTGACATGATTACAGATGGCTGTGTCATAACTGCAAACAAACGTAGATTTTACAGTGTTCTGCTACAATAATCCATGTAAGAACTAAAGCTTGTTTGGATTTTGACCCACAAATTTCACCACGAATGCTGATTTTGAGGATGTTTGTGTATTTACTGTACTTCTGAAAATCTGATCACAGAATACTTTGTCTATGGCACAGTAATGAATATGGCAGGAAAGCAGATTTAAATATATCTATAATTTAAACTCTTAAAACAGTCTAAATCTTATTGACATCAAAAGGCTTGATAACTAATAGCCATGCTCTTTATATTTTGGAATATCAAATTATATGTACATATACACAACATAGATAGGCTCTTAATAAAAAGCATTTAATCTATTTTACAGTCTTCTCTGTTCAAAAAATTAGTCTCCACAGATTTAACATTTCAAATCATCCAAAAATCATTAGCAGTTTTAAGGAGATCATTCCCCCCCCCCCCCGCCCCGCAAATATGTGCTGGAAATAGCTAATATTCTGGAACTGAAGCATAATTTATCTTTCTTTTGGGTGTCATTTAAAATCTAGATGGCAAACTCAGTTTAAGTGTCAAACAACATAAACAATATTCATAACAGAATCCCAACCCATGACACCTGCAGGTTCCTCTGCTACAAATAATATGCTATAACAGATATTTATTAAATACAGTATTTGTTTTACAACTTCAAGCCATGCTGACAACATAGAAAGATTACTACAACATGGAAAGAGTTTTCGTTCAGTCAACTGATGACTAAATCTATCATAATTTAAGCATCGATAAATCCAAGCATACAAAAAGGTGCTTAACTACATTGCATTTAAATAAAAAAATACTGCATCTTTCTGACATTACTAAGAACAAATAGAAAATTAACTATAATCATCTTTAAAATTCAAGTTGCAAGTTACTGAAGGTCACTTAAAATAACTGATTAAACAAAAGTGAGTATAAGCCACATACGTAGGGTAGGATGAGGCACAAGCATAGAAAATGCCAAGTGTTTAGGAGTCACAATAACAGATCATGTGGAAGGAAAATGCTTTAAAAGTATTTTTTCCTATCATACTATTTTTTTTTCAAACCTAACCCTTTTCCTTTGCATTGTGCACAAGTTGTGAAAACAACGACAAATTATTAGGTCTAACTTTTGTCTTTAAATCACTATGATTTCAGTATCAATTGCTTGCCTTTTCATTAAAATATATACACTCTATACATCATTCAGCTTTCTCTTGCTTTAAATATATACTGTACAGGCCTACAGAACTTTAGTAACACTTTCATATTAACTTTGTCCTTTGTCACTGGATTGGCTCTACATAGTTTGCTGGGTATAAACCAATTTGTCCATTGTCGAGACGTCCTTTGCACCAGCCTTGCTCATCTTCATTCTCCATTTTAGTTAACTCATCACCTGAAAAAAGAAGGAGTAATGTTAACAAACTGTAACCTTTTAAGTAATGCTTGGAAGACAATATGACAGTTATCCACATGTCTTCCCCTGTCCACCCTAGACCCCAGCAGAAATCCTCCCTTTGTTGCTCCTCACGCTTTTGATATGAAGAATACTACTTACAGCTTCACATATGGGATGAAAAATCTCCAATTTCAAGAAAATAAGAAGAAACAAGCTACTTTGAAACTAGAGCATTATACCTATGTCATTTGGAAAAGATCATGGCATTTTTTAAAGTGCAATAAAGAATGCAAACTTTTGAATATATATACAGTGTTATGTCACTGTAAGATCAGAGATTCCCTCCTACTGAAAGGGTGTGAACAGTCAAAAATAGGTGTGGATAGTACAACTACCTCTAAACAAGCAGAAAAATCCTACATTTATGACCCTCAATAAAATGTCAGTAACTGAAATACAGGTTTTGTTCGGCTTACTGTCACTAGATACCATTCTGAGTTTCTGGAACATAAGGAGAAAAATGCTATGAAAGTTAAGACACAGCAGTAAAATTCTCTTCAGTTATACTGGCAGCTTTTCAGTGTACCATTGCTAGGTTCTGATGCAGAAAGTTTTAAAGGTATCTTTTACCTTACACTTTGCTACACATCTCTCTCCTTTCAGCATCTTTCAGAAATGTAAGGATTGGGATTTAACCTGCCCTGTTACTGCTCTAGCTTTATGTTGTTGGAAGCTGATATACGGTTGTAGCTCCAGGAAAAGTAACTCAGAATTTGCTGCTTCTTTTACACAGCCAAAGAGGACACTGAACTTATGTACTATAATCTCATTTTGACCGCCATGAATATCTGACCTTCAACATCCTCAGGAAATAACTGGGCATTAGAGAGTCTGCAGACTCCAAGATGCTGTATATGAGCAGACGAATGTCCGCCTCAGCCAGGCTAAAAAGGCCACACTGAGCAACAATCATTTCCTTGTGTACAAGTTATTTGTGTCAGATTATTTCCCTAGATAAAACTGATTTGTGTTTCATCTTAGTTAGCAATACAAAATAGACACTTAAGATATTAACCACT
>JANHFX010023893.1:11199-28777 GCA_027560015.1 Chloroceryle amazona
TTATTTCCCTAGATAAAACTGATTTGTGTTTCATCTTAGTTAGCAATACAAAATAGACACTTAAGATATTAACCACTTAATACAGTCCCAAATGACTACAAATTGTATACAGAGTCTTGGTATCATTGAGGAGAATATCAACTAGCCTAGGGAGTATAAATTCATTGGTAGAAATGGATGAGCTTCACACGACATCTAATCTTCTGTAGCCCCTTGGTTAGATTAAAAAAAAGGTTAAAGCCTCATCTCCTCTAGTTTGTAAGTTTACTAGGCAATAAAAGAACATTATGAACAAATGTTTGACACTGTGCACTGTACTTGTCTTAGAGACATTTTACGCTCATTTCCCCCAGTTCTTGTGCTGCAGATTGAGAGAGTGCACAATTCCAAGCCTTCCTGCCACTTGTATGAAGGGTATTTTAATACAGAGTGAAAACATAGACTATCAAAGCCACACTGCATTAACAGTAAGCCCTAGTGCAGTTGCAATTGTATTAACAACTAGGACTTGGAAACTCAGTGACCTTGGAGATGTATGAAAACATTACCACTTTTGAAACGTCACTTGCAAAACAGTTACAATGACAACCGTCTAACAACTGTGATAAAGCACATATCCATAACGTGTTTTGACAACACTGCATGGTCTACATGTACTGTAGCTATTTATTCTCAGCCATGGCAGACACACAGTAGGGCGAGACATACGTATGGTAAATACTTATGTCCCATCTTGTTACATGGTTATAAAACCTCTTGTAAGATAGGAATAAGTTTTATTCTTCCTCTTTGGAAGTCTCCCACAGTTGTTTGCCAAGAAAAAAAGCCAAAACACCAGATGTATAAACTATTTCTCTAATAAAAAGGAGTTTTGTGTATTGAAGTACATTTAATGGATGCTACACAGAGCATATGTTCTATAGCACGTACCTAGAAACGATCACAAAAGCTTTGCAGACAAATTCTTTGAATACCCAAGGAAATCCCACCTGAGAACATCAGCATACATTTACAGTGGTCCCCAAGATGCATTAATCCTCTGTTGACAGCTGCTTAGGAGTCTAGGCATAGTCTACATAGGAGCATAGGAGGCAGTACTTTTAAAACTGGCTCAGGCACAATCTGGTGAATTTTTCTTCCTCAGTCTTTTGTATGTTCAGTGCAAAACTACTCATACTAATACTTTTGCCTAAAAGCTAAGTTTGGCTGTAGCCATTCTATAATTCAGCTTTTGTAAAGGGATTCATAGTCTAGCATGTCATCCCTTTCCTATAACTGATCCAACCACCTAAATTTGGTGTTATACTTTAATATACTTAATAAAAGGTATTAAGCTCTTTTTAAGTTAAGCCTACGTTCTTCTCAGTTCATACCTCCTGTATTTTATTTCTACAGACCTCACAGTGAGAAACCTTGGTTCAAGGAGTTTAAGCAAGTCACACAGCTGCTACTGGAGCACGGAATGCCTAACTTTGTCTTTACCCATCACATCCTTGTGTATAAACATTGCATAGTTTTGCCACCAAGGCTTGTTACTGTAAACCTGTGGAATGCCACCCTAATGTTCTGCAGGCACAACACATATATTTCAAGAGGATTAGCATACTTCCATCCCCTGCTGAGAAAAAAGGAGCAGTGAGAGCCCACAGAATGAACAGTAATTTCAGCTGCTATGCATTCCAGAGAAAGCTCCAGTTTTATTGCTGCTGTCCTTCTGTTGGGGCGCAAGTCAGCAAAGTTAATGGACAAACCAACCCACCCCTCCTCTCTGGAGGTCTCTGATACTTGTTTACAAAGAAGAAGAATCATATGATTGTGTTTCACTACTAAGAAAGGAAAGAGGTGAGTGAAAGGTGGGAGCATCACCACCTGAGTTGTTGGGCTTTCTCGTTTAAAAACCAAAGTGCACTTCGAATAGGACCTGGAAATAGACTGTTCTGAGCACCACCTTTCTCCACAAGCAGAACAGAAGCCTAGCAGTTGACTGATTAGCTGCATTGACCTGTTTGATATATTAACTTTCAGCTGCAACATCCAAGACCCATAGTAGACAGCGCAGAAGTAGCGTACTTCTGACAAAGCCCAGCTGAAAGGGAAGAACCACCATAACTTCTCAAACTTTCTTTCAACACATGAACCCTTGTTTTCCTTTACAACTAAGTTAGTTATTACAGGAGAAAGGAATACATGACAAGCAAATGGGAAGAGAGAAGATAAATGAGACTGCCTATCTCATTTTCACAGACTGAAGTTTGTTTGCTTTTGTTAAGCTACTCATTGACTCTTGTGCTGGAATTCCTGGTTAGTAAAGTTTTCATGAGCAATTCTGGGTAAGACAGTAGAAAAATTGGCTGAGGGTAGAGCTTGAAAAGCAAGGAGAGCACGTAGATTTCACCGTTCATCACTAGAGGGTGCTGCCTCCGGGCTGGCCAGATCACTAAGAGCTTGGAAGTCTTCTACTTCGGGGATTGAGAAGGATGTCCAAGCATTCGCTTAGCACACAACAGCTGGTAGAAATAGCCCAGACAAACTGGAGGCAGCAGCATGCATGGCATGCTGCCATCATACCCTAGTGTCAGCTTCATATGTGCATAAACATAATGTGGCATAGGTCTCTCCTATCAGTTGCCTCTATTCTGTTCTCTCAACTCCTTTAGCAGTGAGGTAAAATGTGAAAAAAGGAAGAAACAGCTAAAGAGAAAGACAACATCCTAAAAATGGAGATGTAAGGCCAGTATATAATAACAGTCTAAGATGAAAAATCAGGTAAATACAATTACTGTGCTTTACACTGGAGGGGGACGGAAAAAGAGTGGAAATAAGTTACCTGTCCGTGACTGTATTTTCAACCTTAAAAAGTTAGCACTAGAGGAAATTGGAGGCCAAAGAGAGGACACTTCCAGTATAAACAGAAAAAAATATCAGTTGATTAGATGATGTTTTAAGATTAGCTTCTGTAGTCTTTTCTTTTAAAAAAATCAGTTTTGTATGGTTGGAATTTCTAGAGAGCTAAAAGCAGCACCTATTGTTGTTACTAAGAAAAAGAGGAGATAGGATTATCAATTCTTCAGCTGATTGCTCATTGTGTTTAACACAAGATGATAAGAAAGGAATATTCCAAACAGATGCAGCCCAAATAAATTAGAAGCCAGTGCTTCCAAGCAGGGGGTAATAAGAAGCACTGTCAGGAGGGAATATGAGGGATAGGATCCTGTAAAAGGAGTTGTACATTCAGAGCAACAGGTGACTTCAGATAATAAAAGATGAAAAGAAAAACACCTTCCCCCCTTCTCCTTTTGACAAGTATTTAAACGAATGCTGTAAACTTACCAGCTTTAAAGCTGAGCTCATCTTGCTCTTGGCCCTCATAGTCATAGAGTGCACGTACTCTCACCTCCATTGCAGGAGAGGTATCTTCATCAAATGGATTGGTGTCTCCATTTGCATCAGTGGAAGAGAAGGGATTGTTGGACTCTTCATCAGACCAATCTGTAGTGTAGCTTTGGTTTTTTTCATAGCTGCTAACACTGAAAATAATTTTTAAGTTATTCTTTTCCCACTCTCAAAGTGAGCATTAGAAATACCACTGTGATATCAATTCCCTTAATTAAGCTTAAATTCCCCTAAGGCTCAGTTTTGAAACTTTACTTCATTATTTTACTGTTAGAAAAAGGCAAATGAAAAAAAAAAAGATATCAAAGATAATCTCCCTGCAAACTCCAACTCCAGAAATCTGTATTATCTACAGGAACGTTTACTCTAGGAAGGTAAAATGTGTGCAGGTAATAAATGAAAGCAATTATCTGGTTTAGGATAAAACATTTAAATTGCTTTGCCAAGCCTTCCTCCCAAATCTCTATGCACCTTTACAATAGCCTTCAACACTTCCTGCATGTTGCAATCTGTCAATCAAGTCACTTTCCTATACTGCAACAACTTATCATAAAGTCAAGTTCACTCGAGCATGCACATGCCATTTGAGAGCAGCATGACATCCCTAGGTGTGCCTACTGAAGCAGCCAGCAGCTGTTTGAGAAGGTCCTAAATAAAAACAAAGCAGATTATTTAAAAGCAGATTTATTCAGCAAGGTCACGCAGAGCAGTAAAGCTCCCGAAGCAGTTTCACTAGAAAAACCCATCAGTTATTAACTTTTTATAGGACTGGTAAAGGAAAGAAAAAGCAACAGCAGTTCTGTTAACAACTGCCAATAACCCCAGTACTTTCGAACCAAAGATCAAGGCAACAGATACAGCATCTGCTAAGAAAGACAAGTTAGGTCACAGCGTTGCTTACATAACTGCTCAAAAGGACTTCATGCACTGAGTGGCATAGTGTTATAGAACCCAAAACCAGAAAAAACCCTGGACAGAGAAAGTGCAAGGGTGAAAACAATTAAAAAACAGCATTTCACCAACTTTTTGATCTTATTGTCCTCCTTTTCACTGACAGTACTCCCAGTATCTTCTTCATCTTCAAAGGGATTGTAACTTGATTGTACTGACTGCACTGTGTTACTCTGGACACTAAGACTGCTAATTTGGAAAAGAAAGAGCATTATGGTGACCCTATCTATTTAGGAGTAAAACACTGTCATTGGTGTCCAGCTAAGTAGTTTCTTAGCAGACCCCTTCTCCATGGAAAAAGCCACAAACACACACACACACCAAACAGAAACCAACCACAACAAAACCCAAGCATCTACCAAGTCTAGCGTAAGACCCAAGAAAGTTCGGATAGTCTCACATACAATACATTCTTCCAGAGCACCTTTCGTGGATCAGAGATTCTTTTTATTACTGCCTGCAATAAAAAGCAGTGCAAGTTTTCTAGCTAGTTGCATTCCTTTCTAATGTAGATGATGTTAACAGTTTTTTATTAATCACAACCAGAATTCTGAAGTCACTAATTATTTTTCAAGCTAAGACTTCCAAGTATAATGGTAGTTTCTAGAGATGGGAAGACATCAACAGACTAACTACCAGATTACCTACAGAAAGTTCAGTTTCTCATGAAGTTTTGTTTAACTCCCAATGGAAACAGAACTGCAAAAGGGAAAATAATTCCAAATATATTTTTGTGAGCTGCCAAAACACATCACTAAAGATGCTCACAGATAATTAAAATTTGACTGGACGGTGACTTTTTGATCCCATAGAACTTGAGCAATCCTTTCCAATTAGTCCTTTCAGGCATGGAAAAATAAAAATACCTGCTATGTTTGTTAGGCTGTGAAACTTGATCTCCTGTCTGATTAATACCAGTCAGAGTCACTCCATCAGAAGCCTTCTTCTTTTCTCTTCTACTGAGAGTGCGATTCAGATCTGCAGACCACTCCTATCAGTGAATGCAAAACACAACTGAGAAATTTAACTGATTTAATTTTCAGATTGAGTTATGAACATGCATTTATACATACAACAGTACAAGTGATAATTTTACAAGTTACTCTAAATGCTTCAGTTACAGTTCTCATCTAGTTTCTACCCTAACAATATAAATGTATCTGTGTAAACCTTACATTTAAATTAAAAAGGTATTATAATCTAAGGCAGGGCTTACTTCAAGAAGTGCTCCAAGAATGACCCCCACACAAAGAATCTACTTTTTAAACTCATTGTATATCACTACTTCTCTCCCTAAGATTTGAACCCTTAAGGTACTTCACTCTAGATTTAGTGAAATTTATTGTCCTTAAAAGCCATCCCTGGGAGTTAAGGCTCAAATCAACACAACTGTTGACAAGAGTCATGATGCCATCTGTCAAGTATCCCCTTCCTTGTTGTTCTGAGCCATTCAGATGTTTCAGAAGGCAAACAGACAGGAATGATGAGACCTAAACACAACCTCGAGCTGTCAAGTCGAACTAAGTTTATAAAGCAGAAACCAACAGACAAGAAACTGGATTCAAGCAAGTATCTCATGCTGACACATTTCATCACAGAAGCCTTAAAGGTAACAAAAAAAAAAAAAAGAGCTCATTCACTATAGAAAAGATAGTATTTGAGGTAAATATTTTAAAAAGGAAACACTGATTTTGCAAGTTGCTATTACTGCTATAAAGCAGTATAAACATGTAGCATAGTTGGTCTTAAGTGACTTCTGGCCAGCTTTTCAGAGCTCTCATTATTTTAACTTTGTACAAACACATACTGCATTTCTGAGTTACCATAGTTTAAAGACCACTGACCTAAGCATATTTGCAGTTTATAATGCAATTTCATTTGTAACTTTTTTTTTTACTTACATCATCCTTGTAGCATGTAAATGAGAAGAAACTCGATTAGAAAAATAGCAGCCACCATATTTAATCTGTTAATTATTATGCCTGTGAAAAAGGGTGGGATTTTTTCCTCACAGAAGTAACTGTAGTTTACCATTTCAAGCAAAGAAATTCTTTAGTTCCATTATGAGTTTTCTTCCTCAAATTTTCTAATATAAAGTTACATAGTACTTTAAAAAGCAGTGCTGTTTTCCATTATGGTTAATAAGGGAACAGCAAACACTCCATGCTTCCATTCCATTCATTTAGTGGCTAGAGATTATTTCAGCCAAAACACCCAATTCTGGTCAGATAAATTAATGCCAATTTCAGCTATCTGATACTCTGAGAGTATGATCTGCATGGACAGATTTTGGTACTTGTTTCTTGTAGGCTAAGTTACCAGAACATTCCTTAAAAATCTTCTTTCTTTTGAAGATGGCATTCAGCAATAAAATTACCCACTGCTTTAGGGTGGAAATTTTAATATAACAGTATTGAAAAAAAATAGTTAAATACAAATTTTTCAGGACTAACTCAAGTATTTAATTCCAACTCTTCAGAGTCTTTGCTGCCTACACTATAATTACCTGCTAACAGCAAGGAGGTTCAGATTGAAGCCTGACACCAAAGGGGGCAAGTAGAACAGAAGATAACATACACAGGTGTCAGAGGTGTATCAATGAAACCATGGCTTACTAATGACTTTAACTTAAAAAAAAAACAACCAACCCTATAGAGTTTTCTGGTTTAGTCATTTACTTTTTAAATAAATGCCTGATATAAACACCTCCAGAAGTTGGAGGAATGAGGAGAGCCCAATGCAAATCAAGAAAAGAAATCTACTACGACTTGTAAAACAAAACAGAAAAACACCAAACCAAACCAAGCAACGTCCCTAGAACCTGAATTTAAGGGTTACACCAGAAAGGAATATGACAAAAAGCAAAGAGGGGAAAAAAGACAAGTCTTGGTTTTAAGTACTTTGACCTTACCTCAAACTGAGGCCAATTCATTGTCATCCCTGGACCCTGATTGGCTCTAAACCACCTCAAGTCTTCAACAGCATCTGCTGTTTTGATATTCTGTTCCAGTTCACGGTAGATATTTTTATAACTGCAAAACAAATTTATCTTCAAATTTAGCATAGCATTTAGAAACGTGTGAAATTCACTAGTTAGATTAAAAAAGTAAAAATTTAGAAGTTCCTAACAGCATTGAACAATTTTTAAAAAAATAAATAAATAACCTATGCCAGACCTATTAACTGCCTGTGAAAAAGGAAGAGTAAGCTTGCCAAAAGTTCACAAAACCAAAATCTTCCTTTGTGTGTCAAGTAACTGAAGTGGCTGTCATTAAAGGTAGGATTTACATAGGGATGTATTTAAATGACAATGCCAGCCTGAAGCTTCTTGTATTTAAAATCTTGTCCACAAAACAGTAGAAACTGTTTTGATGATAAGTACATAGCATTCTGTGAAAACTTGTCTTAATCCACTCAGAATTATAAATCACTATAAAAAAAATCTGAAGTTCTGATTTTACTAATTGTACTACTAATACAAAATATCAAATACTATAAAAACCCAACACCTTACTACTTTTATTTATCTCTTAGTCGTTTGTTTGTTGAAGTATTTTACAGACTAGAGGTCACGTTGCAGATAAAACTTGGATCCCTTGATCCTAGACCACGTGCATGATAGTCACCCTACAGACTGCGACTACAAATACAATTATTTTATATTGAAAAACCCAACTTCTAAATATCTCAGTTTCTGTGTTACTTGACTGCTTTAGCAGGTATGTTGGATGTTTCTTTTTTCCTCCATCAGCTGTTGTTTGAATCCACTTAAGCCACAGAAAGGCATGTGGTTAAGGTTGGATGACTCACTAGCCATCAGTTAAATCAACAATAAACTGGAGGCCTACATCTGTAGAAAACAAGGCAGGGCTGTATTTCTGGACTGTGCTCTTACGACTAAAAAAGCTGAAGAAAGTTAAAGGTCAGACTTCCTTTTGGGAATTTATTCTACAGTTTTTATCTTTGTGTATTCAAAGAAATAGAAATAAGGAAAGAGAAACAGTTACAGTTAATTTATCCCTAGCTTTATCCTAATAATTCTTTTCTCCATTTGCACCTTCATATACCACAAGACACCACTCCTGAACCTCTCAATTATCTTAAAAGGAAATAATTGCCTCTCCACTTCATTATTTTCTGTAGTCTTCCCTCAACCTTGCTGTTAAGGCAGCTATTTCTCATTTATTTCTATTCTGTAGTTTCTTTTTGACCTGATCAAATTGAATTTGGATGGGCTGCAAGTCTATCTATATCTACTGTGAAAATAAAAAGAATCGTGTCTACCACAGCAGTACTGTAACAACTCTGAAGCAACCCAACATTATAATGATGCTGAAATAAATGATCTTGCCCATACCTATTGCTTGCTCTGTATTTGTTCTTGCCCCTACGTCACTCCCTTTGCTTGTGCCAGCACTAACGTTCCTGTAACTGCATAGCAAGTAAATTTGGAACACTGATCAGGGTTAAAGCCAAAGTGGGTTCTTCCTGCCTGAGGTTATCTCGATCAGGTCCTTAATTCCACTGGATGGACTACCAGTTTTGGCACAAGCAGAAGAGGGGACAGAAATGAGAAGCCAGCCAGCAGCACATTTTTCTTTTAACTGAAGTGCTAACTAGAGCGAACATGATACTCCTATTACAAGGGAAGTGTAGAACTCCACTAGTGTTACAGCATTTGCTGCAAGTATCCCAATGTCTGTCTTCTCAAATGCAAGAGAAAATGAAATCATAGAATCACTAAGGCTGGAAATGATCTTCAAGATCATCAAGTCAAATCGTCTACTACACATTACCATGACCACTAAACCATGCCCTGAAGTGCCAGATTTAGAGGTTTTCTGAGCACCTCCAGGGATGGTGACTCCACCCCCTCCCTGGGCAGCCTCTTCCAAGGCCTCACCACTCTCTCGGTAAAAAGATTTTTCCTAATATCCAACCTACCCCTCCCCTGGTGCAACTTAAGCCCATTTCTTCTTGTCCCATCACTAGCTACCTGGGAGAAGAGACCAAGACCCACCTCACTACAACCTCCCTTCGGGTAGTTATAACCACTATCTTGTTGATATACCAAAGTGATTTAGCATCAGAATGGCCTGTACTGGCTGTTGATAAGCCAGACAGTCTGACAAAGTAAGCTGTGTGAGCTCTGGTTTGAATTCCCCACTATAAGTCTAGATTTCTTGGAATGTAGTGAGGTGGGTCCAGGCAGAAAGAACAAAGTGTATGACTTTTTACATACAACAGTATAAAGAGCAGACTTTACCATTAAGATGGAGAGGAATTCAGTGACAGTCAACCAATGGATCTTTAACATTTATCTGCTGGTTAAGGCAACTTAATGTAGACTGAGCTTTCGTATTTTAACAATAGACATGTTAATGATACAAAGTTTATGCTGTGTTACACTAATAAATTCTAGCTTGTTTTTCAGTAAACATGCAAGACACTTAATATACCAAAGCTCTCCAGCATTTTTTGATTCTAAGCTCCGAATCCTTTCTAACTGGCACATGTTTGTTATAAGAATACAAGAATGAAGGTTTCTTGGTTCACTTAACAGTGTGAAATAAAACTAGCAATGTTAGGGATAGATGCTGATCTGATCTTAGACAAGGCAAAGAATTAAGCTCTTACACTTTAAACAAATTGAAGCAATGCATTAGAAACAAATTAGATTCCAAACTCTAATCTACTTGAAGTATGGACTATTCACTGAAGTATTAAGCATTCATTTTAAAGTCTTTCTTTTACCTTGCAGCATTAGACAAGTCGAGGTGTTTTTGAACTTCCAGTAACACTTCTCGAAAGAAACGTAAGCGTTTCTCCTCAAACTGCTGGCACTGTTCAAATACTTGCTCCATATTTTCCATATATTGGGGAGTGGCACTATCTAATTCTTTCAGTGATTTTTCATATTTTTCTTTTGTCTGGGGGTGGAAAACCAAACAATTAGCAATGTATTTTATTACTACCCTACATAACAGACTTCTCTATGTAGAAATGGCCAATATTTAGACCAGAAGTTCCCAAACTGCATTCTCTTTTCATGACCACAGTACCTGTGTTAGGTCATGATGAGAGCTATTTAACAAAACTGCCAAACAGTTACAAGAAAGTTCTAAGCCTCTTCTCTGGCTTTTTAACAGAAACCATTGCAAACGTTAATGTAACACTAAACATAATAATCTTAAGGAGTCACGCAGTGAATCAGAGCAGTCTTTCAAGTCACAAGTCACTTATTTTAAAATATGCAAATAATTTCCATGTGCTGTCTTCTCCCCTTCTGTAATTTACAGTCCACTGTGAATTATGGCCAAAAAAACCAAAGCATTTTATGTATTTCTGAACATAAATTACATATACTGTCAGGTCAGTGAACAGACAGAACCTCAGACTCTTCACTAATTTATGGAAGTAATCCAGAGACAGGAATTAAAAGATCCCACTCCCTATAACATCAATGCTCCAGATCACAGAACAACATTCTGAAAGGGAAAAGATGTTTGGGGGTAGTCACCTCAGGTAACAGCCCACTAGAGAGAAACCAGGCAATACAATGGCATTTCCACAAGTGTATTATAACAACTTGCTTACTATAAAAACACATTCTGCAGTCAAGAATGACTACAAATGTGGATGTTGTCAGCAAGTGTTAAGCACTTAGCTTGCAGCCTCTCGAGTGAAATAACCCATGCTACTGATAAAACTCTGCCCTAGAAGTTCCCCATCTCATTCTCCTCTCTTCCCTGCTGAAAGTACTTACATGGAAAAAGGGTAATACATTATCCGTTCCTCACAGAAGAGCTTGGCAATGACATATGCTTTAGAGAACACTTAATTTTGGTATAGGAGCTGCACTGCAGTCCATGGCACATTCAGGAAGGAATAAAAAACTTAAATATGCACATCCTACAGGTTAAAAATACTGCCTGTGAACAGTACATTAGCATACAGTATACCTTTAGCACATCTTGTTTGCTTCTCTCCACTTTGTCTTGTAATTTCTTAAGTTGTTCAGGATTTAGTGCTGGATCAGCTTTGCTATTTGTTTCTCTAGATATAGCCAGCTTCTCCTCTTTGCAGGCTGCGTGGTACGCTTTCTTTGCGGCTTCCACCTACAAAGTAGATTTGAATTTCTGCACCTGGGACAACTGGTATGACACCCATCAACTGATTTTTTTAGCCTTATAATCATGTTGCAATGAAGAAAGAAGCAGGTTTTCTTTCAGGATGTTATTTCTTTTCAGTTAGGCCCAAGAATGAATACTACACAAGAATCAAAGTAAGGAATCACCGTAGCGCTTGCAAATCAGCATTCTCACACCATAAAGGAAATCTCACTCATACAGCTTAAAGAAGCATGAAGCAGATTCAAGACAAGGTTTACATAAAGTGCCCAGCAGAACACTATTTTCCCTTCCAGTCCATGTTCTCCTGCTCCCCTTCTTCTACAAGCCTGTTATTTAACAATAATGTTACATGATAAGGAAAAAGAAAATCCCAGCAACACTTTTCCTCTTCTCATTTTACAGAGCAATTCGTAACTTTCAAGTGCATGCAATCAGGTACTGTTAAAATGTTAGCTTCAATTCCACTTTTTCCACATTTCACTTCAATCAGCAAGATTAGGAAAGGCTAAGAGAAAGAGACTTATTTTCAGAAGAGGACAGAAAGCAAGAGATCTTTTTGAGAAAGGAGGGTCCAGCAGAGAGAATAGGGAGTTTACTCCCTTATAGGGATCCAAGACAATATATGGTAACACAGGATATCTAATACATATTCTACTGCTGTACCTCTTTCAGCTTTTTTGCCCAAGGTTTCTGAGCTTTCCTAAATCCATCTTCTGCTTCTTTGGTTTCCTTAAATCCTCCCATCATTTGCTTATGAAAGGCTTCCTTCTGCCAGTTCTTGATTTTTTCAAAGTCTTCATTCATCAGTGAACCTTTTACTTCTAGATGTAGTTCACTCACTTTTTCAGCTTCTGACATAAAAGCACACCAAGCCCTTTCTACTGTTCCATACTGTGGGCCTAAACACAACAGAAAGTGTCATTCTCAGTAACCATCACTCACATGGAACTCATATTCCCAAGTAACTACCTGAAGCTATTGACTTATATTTACTTGTAAACAGCAACAGTGATGCAAACCTAGAAAAAGGGAACAGTTTCTTTTCACATCAATTTTGAATATTAAAAATTTTTTACACCAGAAGAAGGAATATTTAGTCAGTCTGCTCTCCTTCTCCTTGTACTGTGATTCTCAGTATTCCACCTATTAGCTCCTCTTTGAACTACCCTCAATTTCTCGACACTTCTTGAAGCATGGACAACCACGAAAGGACAAACTGTTTCAGAACATATTACAGTGGTATCAGATTAGTCTGCCACTGGAGCAATGGCTAGCGCTTTTATTACTAGTCTTTCCTCCACAGCCACTGCCCCCTTACCATTCAGATGCACTTTTCCAATGGTGTTCTATACCTAAAAACAGCCCGCTCTCTAGAACTCCATCTGGAGTTCAATCTTGCCTCAACAGCGGAGGCAAGATTCATCTGCTTCAGTAAGAAACAAACTAACAAAGGAGTAGAGCTTGCTTTGTTTGTTCCACCCCCCCCCCCCCCCCCCATCAAGAAAAGCTTGATCATTTGTTACACTACTGAACCTTTTGCAAAGACTTCATTATAAGTTAAAAAATACAAAATTTCTGCTTTGTACTTACCAAAGCAAAGATAGAGAGAAATAACTTTTCCATTGGAGAAGTTTCCAGTGTTTTAAATCAGAATGCATTACCTTTTTCCACAAGCTGTTTCCATCTTTTTGCCCATTCTGTAAGCTGCTGAGCGTAGACCTTCTCTATTCGTGCCCGTTCATGAATACAATTCATAAGATCATTGCAAAGTCTGTGACCATCATCGATTCGTTTCACTGTCCGCTTGTAATTTCCAACCTATAAAGAAACAAACACTTCACAATTCCTGCTTGAAGGCTGTGAAAATAACGTCAATCTCTAATTAACACAAATACTGTTACCTAGGAGCAAGATAATCCACTAGCAGGAATTAAGCAGTTATAACATAAGGTATTTTTCAACCCATTTTAAAACCTAACTGCAACATCACCAAAGGCCCCAAGTTCTCATGTAAAAAAAGTTACTTTAAAAATGAAAGCTTTATTATATTTTACTAGTCCTGCAGTGTAATTATGGGTAGTCAACACGATTGTTCTGCACTATTATTACCCTTTATTACTGCTGTGCTTCACTGCTGACCAACTAGATAGCAACTGCATCAAAACCTCATTGCAGAATTAACGTGGGAAGATACTAACAGCGATGGCTGAGTTCCCAGCCCTTGTGAACTCCAGACCCTGGATGCAGGGGAGAACATGGAGGAGAGTTTCCCTGGGGGAGGGAAATCTCTCCACTAGTCAGTGAAGACTGGGTTAGCGATCAGTTGAGAGAATTGAATACACACAAGTCCATGGGCCCTGATGAGATGCACCTGAGTGCTGACTGAACTGGCTGATGTTCTCACTCTACCACTCTCCATCATTTTCGCAAGACTGTGGCAAACAGGAGAGGTGCCTAAGGAAGGGAGGAAGCCAATGTCACTCCTGTCTTCAAAAAGGGCAAGAAGGAAGATCCAGCAGCCTCCCCTCCATCCCTGGAAAAATGATGGAGCCGCTCATTCTGGAGGTCATCTCTAAGCACATGGAAGAGAAGGTGGTTATCAGGAGTAGTCAGCACAGATGTACCAAGGGGAAGTCATGCTTGACTAAAATGATAGCATTCTATGGTACTGTGACTGCAGGGGTAGGTGCAGGAGAACAATAGACGTAGTCTACCTTGACCTTAGCAAGGCGTTTGACAGTTTCCCATATTATCCTCGTGAGCAAGCTCAGGAAGTGTGGGATAGAAGGACAGACAGTGAGAATGATTAATGGTGCCAAGTCCAGCTGGAGAGCTGTAACTAGTGGAGTCCCCCAAGGAGCAGTGCTAGGTCCAGTCCTGGTCAACATCTTCACCAACGAACGCCATGACAGGACAGAGTGTCTTCTCAGCAAGGAGGAGGGAAGAACTGGGAGGAGTAGCTGATACACCTGAAGGCTGGTGAGGCCATTCAGCAAGATCCAGACAGACTGGAGAGCTGGGCAAAGGGGAATATAATGAGGTTCAACAAGGGTAAGTGCAGAGTCCTGCACATGGGAAGGAGTAATAAAATGCACCAGTACAGGTTAGGAGATCTGCTGGAGAAAGCTCCAACCCCTAACCCTCTATGATTCTATGATTCCCGTATCTAGAATTAATCTGCAAATTCTAAAGGAAAAACCCTAATAGCTGCTACAAAAGCTGTAGAAGCTCCAGGATAATATGGAGAAGAATGCACACTATATACCAAAAATCCATTATATAACACCCCTCTTTCATTTTTGCATACACACCACCAATCTAGATAACTGAATGGAAAACAGCCTGTTACAGCTCCCAGAGTCATACGTCCACTGATTTCAAGGTCATTCAGGTTGGCTTTTGTAAACATTAAACAAGACATAGGAATTCAGTTAACAGGATTTGCACAGCCTATTAAATATCACAGTCATTTTCTTATCTGCCCTAACCACCTGACTGAAGAACAAAGATTAACCATAAGGCAGTAGCTTAAACATTCAAATACTTAAAGCGTGTTTTCACTTTTACATTTGAATTGTACCTAATTCACATCTTGTATACAGGAAGCCATCCAACTTTTAGGTTTGCATTTAGTCTGAATTTTGTCAGCAGGTATAGATACAAGCCATATGATAGAGGAAGAGCTCGAAGAATACAAGGAAATACTCTTCAAAGGGGGGAAAAAAACCCTACATGAAGTACTGGAAAAATAACCGACTATGCTGATAAATACAGATATATGTTAGGACTCCTCATCAAAGCTGGGGGGGAAATAAGCAAACCCATCCATGACAGGACAAAACCAATTCCTTAGACAGTGGGCTCAAAGCATTAATTTGGCTTTGGTTTTGGACTAGATGCATTTCAACAAAAGAAATTCAGGAAGCATATAGGAAGAGCATTAGTTAGCAGTTACTGATATTTTTAAATCAGGCAAGAAAAAGCACCCGTACCCAGCCCACCTTTAAACATAAGTCACAAGTCAATTGAAGATAGGAAGCTACTAACATCATCAAAACACATCAAAAACGGAGATAGTCAATGCATCCACGTCAGAACAGATTTCATCCTTTAATGGGAAAGCATGAAAAATAACCTTTTATGTGCAGGAGAAATAGAAATTGAGAAGTAGTCTGTTTCAAACTAACACTGCACAGTAACAAATATAATATGCATCTATGATAAAAGCATTAAGAAAAGTAAGTACCTCAAAGAATACTTTCCAAAGCCTTTATAATGGAAGGGCAAATCTTTCATCTGCTCAAAATCACTCCAGCTGTAGGTTCACAGCCAGGCAGACCGTTTAAAATGGATTATGCTAGCTTGGCACAACGACTAAACCTTACATTAGCATCAATTTGTGCCTCCCGTTATGTGCCCAGGGATTTGTGTCTCTAGCATGAATATTTCCTTTCATAAACTTTCACTATTAAATTAGCATTTTAAATGCTAACCTTGAATGGGAGCTGGCTGCCTCATGGTATTTTTAATGCTTTCATTTTGTGTTGCCTGAGCAAATTCTAACCTCGCAGTAATATCCAGCAGCTGCCAAATCTCAGGCAGGTGTTCAGAGGACTGAATTTACCTTACATATTTTGGTCCACTATTATAATTTAAGGCCACCTTAAAAGACCTGCCTGCAGACTACAGATAATTCACTCATGGTACCTCCTCCTCCTCCACAGGAGAACTGAAGGAAGTAGCATCACAGTTTTGAAGCAGTATAAAGAAGAACCAGCCCTATAATACTATAAAATAGCAGCTTTATATTCCAAAGAAAGCCTTTTATATTAACATTTTCAAGAGAAAAAAAAAAGTTCATTTTACTTATGAAACAGTAGTCTGAAGTGTGTTAAACGTCCCTTTCTCATGATGAGGAATGAATTCCAAGAGGAATGGTAGAATTTTGGAAATACAGCATTTTTCATGAAACGGAACATAAGTTAGACACTTGGCATTTAACATTTTCAAAGTCTATTGGTTTATTGAAAAAAAAAAAGTGTTTTACACAATGGACAGTGCAATGACAAATTTCTTTGAGAAACAGAATATGCAGCTTGCCACTGTGGGAGGTAGACTCAGAGGTACAAGAGAATACAAGGTACTTAGACCACAGAGCCAACTTAAAGGGGAAAGATCTCCAGTCTTTATGAAGCCAAGGAACTACTGGGTTAACTGTAGGTAAGTTAAAACAATTAAATTAAACCCCTAGGAAACACACTCCCTGAATTCTGGAGAAGAAAAACATGACTCAATACATTGTTTTATTCTACACTATTTTCTCCAATTCCTGAGGTAGACTGCAAATATTCTCCAAGACTTCTCCCTTCCCCTTCAACAAGTAGTACTAGAGCTAAAACAAAAATGACAAATTCTTTTCTTTGTAGCAACTGACCAGTGGAAAAAATAATTAAACCTGTGTTTCTCTGCTTCAGTCAGCGCCATGTTTACATAATG
The DNA here is from genome assembly GCA_027560015.1 of Chloroceryle amazona. Lineage (NCBI taxonomy): Eukaryota > Metazoa > Chordata > Aves > Coraciiformes > Cerylidae > Chloroceryle > Chloroceryle amazona. The sequence continues at coordinate 28,173 of JANHFX010023893.1, forward strand.
CCTCACAATTTTCTGATTTCTTGATAAGCAGTATGAGTCTGCTGGTTAACTTCATTGTTCTGAGCACTGGGTTATGTCCTGTTAAACAGGCAGCAGACACTAAGACATGGAGTTATTAGTCTCCTTGTCCTACAAAGGAAGCATTTGTTTCAGGAAGGTAAATTGTACAGTTATACAGTTTCTTACAGTTTCAAGAAGAATGAGGGATTTTAACACGATTAACCTGCTTGCTTTCTTTTATATCAACACTTCAACCATCTGAAAGAGACTGTGACACCAAACTCAGTTGCTGTTTACTCTTAGTTGTCAGAAATGCTTCAAAGGAAATAACCCCAAGAGCTTATTTCTTCAAAATCCCACTATAATGGTCACTTTCTTGATGCAGTCAGTGAATTGATAAGGCACTGGAACATCTCTCATGAGGAAAGGCTGAGAGACCTGAGGCTCTTTAGCCTGGAAAATAGAAGACTGAGATGGGATCTTACTCATGTTTACAGACATCTGCAGGGTGGGGGTCAAGTAGAAGGGGCCAGTCTCTTTTCAGTGGTGCCCTGTGAAAGGACGAGGGGAAATGGTAAAAAATTGGAAAAAAGGAAGTTCGATTT
>JANHFX010023896.1:0-12415 GCA_027560015.1 Chloroceryle amazona
AAAATATCTAGTTCTATACTTTATAATAATCTTAAAATATATATATATATATCATAAGCTTGAGCCAGCAACACCATGGTGCTTAAATGAGGATGCACCCTACATTCTATCTTGTCCTCCAGGATTTTCTGAGGACAAAAGGAATTGTTCACCTTTTTTGCCTGTGTTTCCTGTCTGTAAACGTAGTCTTTAACTCCTTTAGGGAGAAAGTTGGCAGACAGAAGGGAAATATCCAATGCACTGCCAGCTAGGTACAATTCTGATTTAGGACTTCCATTCCTAGACCAAGATTAACTTTTTCCTGAGCAAGTGTCTTGTCTAGCTACAGGAGGAGATAATTTCAGATGAAACCTCTCTAGTGCAAACAAATGATAGCAAAATCTATCAGGAACATAGAATCATGGAATGTCTTGGGTTGGAAGGAACCTCTAGAGGCCATCCAGTCAAACCCCCCCTTCAGTAAGCAGGGACATCCTCAACTAGAGCAGGTTGCTCAGAGACTCATCAAGCCTGACCTTGAATGTCTCTAAGGATGGGGCCTCCACCACTTCCCTGGGCAACCTGTTCCAGTGTTCTACCACCCTCATAGTGAAGAACTTCTTCCTAACATCCAATCTAAGTCTACCCTTCTCTAGCTCAGAATCATTGCCCCTCATCCTATTGGTTCATGCCCTTGTAAACAGTCCCTCCGAAGCTTTCCAGTATGCCTCCTTCAGGTACTGAAAGTATGCTACAAGGTCTCCCCTGAGCCTTCTCTTCTCCAGGCTCAACAACCCCAACTCCCTCAGCCTGTCCTCATAGGAGAGGTGTTCCAGCCCTCTGATCACTTTCGTGTCCCTCCTCTGGACCCGCTCCATCAGGTCCATTTCCTTCCTGCACTGAGGGCTCCAGAACTGGACGCACTACTTCAGGTGAGTTCTCAGCAGAGGAAAGTAGAGTGACAGAATCACCTCTCTAGATCTGCTGGCCATGAGTCTTTTGATGCAGAGATCACATGAGACATGTGATGAGAAAGGTGATTTAAAAGATTATTTTTCTGCTGAATCATACAAATACACAGATATCTTTTTTGTTTTTCAAGAGGCAGTGTGCAAATAACTAAAGGTATTTCAAAGGCATTTGAAATAAATAAATACGACATGCCTAGGTTGAAAGCATATTTAAAGAATAGCAGCCTTTGGAAATCTAAGACATCTTCCTTCCACCCCTGTAAACATGAGTGACTCTCATGAGCATTCAGACTATACTTTGCTCCAACCTCTCTCTCAAATCATAATAATTTTGTTCAGAGACAACAGGAGAAGCTGCCTTCTTTCTAGAAGGATGACTTATAAAAGTAAACTTGCAACAGTGTTCATTCTGTTTTCTTCATGCTAAATTACACAGGTCTGCAATGAAGATAGGAATCATTAAAACTCTGAGATAAACCCTTCTCCTATTAAATTTCTATACCATATGGTTCCTAAGCGGTTAAATGTCAGGTGTTGAGCTTTACTTGTCAGGTTACTGAAGTCTCATCATCAGAAAATTTGTTACAGACGTTTCATTTTCCATTCCTTAACTTAATCCTATTAGTCCTTAATTTAATCCTGTTACAACCAGGATTGTTGCTGCTAGCCATGACCACACTTCAGCATTGAGTTGAAGAGTTACTTTAAAATATGGAAAGTCAAATCACTTTATTACAACTCACAGAGCAGCACAATTTCTAGGTGGGGTCTGTTCCAGGGGATGATTCTTCTCCAGCATGGAGACAACGGCACACTAATGCTACTTCATCTATGCCAGTTAATTTGTGTTCATCAATGAGGACTGTGTAAATAATTTTCCTGAGCACACAGGAGGGACTAGAGCTGGCACAGAACACCTACAATCACAGCTAGCAAAATAATGTAAAATTGCTTCTTTGCCCTCCTGGATATTTCAGAAATTTCCCATGGGCTCATCTTAGCTCTGAGGTATGATCTTGGGGTAATAATTTTGATTAAAGCAAAGGAGGAAAAGAAAAGGGGAATCAGAATAGAAATATATCTCTGATCAAAACAATCCTTTCTTCAGCTTTCCTTTAGTGTTCTGTATGACTTGTTTCCAACTGCTATTGAAGCAGAGCTTGGCTGCTTTTCAACAGCAAAGCTTAAATATATATATTATGTGTATATAGACACACACATGCATAAATACATATTGTGCATACAATATTAAAACTGCAAAACCAAGCATACAGAGGTATCATAATGCCAGATTAATGGTTTTCCATGCCCATGTTGTGCATGTGTTATGACTCAGTCATAAATGACACAATCACGTGCTACTGTCCTTGAGACCCCTGTTCATTCAGTACCTCTGTGGTTCACAAGAAGTGTGGGCTAAGCCCTCACTTGCTGAACTGTGATGAACTTGTAGCATCTTCTAGTCTCTTCATTATACAATATGGACATAACAGAGAAAGCAAAGGGTTTGACCCAAGCTAACGCCCTGGAAAATTCCCGTGTTGCTTCATGGTGTGGGAGTAGGCGAGCCCCCCGCTCAGAAAGACCTGAAGTATTCTGCCTTAAGTTTTCAAATTCAGCTATGGACAGGATTTCCAGTTTGGAAAATTTCAGCCCAAATGATTAAGCTGTAGTAAGGAAAAAGCTGTTTTACCAGGAAGTGACTAGACACTGGTACTGGAGCCAGAAGGCCTCTGTGCTATTTTTGTCTTTGTCACTAAGACCTCTGCCACTACAGACCTCTGAGCAGTGTCATGCCCTTGTTTCCTTAGTTGTTCTCTCTGTAAATGGTACAAGTAGGCAGCATTTCCACTCTACTCCTGAGAAAAGACCTCATCTGTTGTACAGGGCCATGGTCTCTCCTTCCTGATATTCTAATTTTTACTGCAAAGGAGTTGGAATTCCACCTCAAGCCCTCCCCAAGTTAGCTTTCCCTTGGTATCTCCTTATCTTTTAGGCTCTTTTTTAATCTGGAACTGGATGATCTACCAAACATTTATTCAGAAAGCGATTCTCCCACCACACCAAACCTGGGAGGTTTATCATGGAATCATAGAGTACTTTGGGTTGGAAGGGTCCTTTAAAGATCATCTGGTCCAAGCCCCCTGCCATGGGCAGGGACAGCTTTCACTAGATCAAGTTGCTTAAATCCCCATTCAGCCTCACCTTGCACACCTCCAATGATGAACACCTTGAACACCCTGTGTAAGTTTAATTAGAATTGTGTACTGTGGTGGAAGAGAGTTCAGTTTTGCTTGTCACCTGTAGGTACTGAGAAGCATTTCATGTCTGAGGGAGGGAACAGATATCTTAAGGGAGTCTGAAACTCTGATTGAATCCTAACCTTGTACTGCTGGATGGGAGGCCTGTTCGTGGCTGGATGTGTTCCTCATGTCCTTGGACATATATTGATGGTGTTGATATGCAATTTGCTATGCACCTTTCTCAAAGGAACCCTTCATGTATCTTGTACATTGAGGCAGCAGTTACCATGTGCTTCAGAGCTTCAAGCTCTTCTCCAAAAGAGAACTCCAAAAAACTATTTTTTCATTTTAGAAGGAGCTGAGATCGCAAACCAGAAACCACAGATGACGGTATATTTGTGTTTCTAACACTTATGCTTTGATTTGGCCTAGAGAGGGAAGCTGAAATAGCCAAAAGCAGGTTATTAAAGAGACATCCTTAGCTCCCATAAATCTTATCCCTTGTCGGAACAAGTCTATTGCCCCTAACGTGAGAAACAGCAGAACAACATCATCAGGAAGATGGTTTCCATTTTCTGCACATCTCTTACCTAAAATCAGTAGAACTGTCAAAAAAAAGAGCATTATAGCCTTAAATTGAATTGATTGCTGGGGAATCAGCATAACATTGGAGACATGAACTTCTGCTCCTTTAGTAGAATAAAAAACAACTCTGTAGTATTTGCTTATTCATTCCCATTTACAGTCACTGCAGCAAACCAACCTGGAGGTCAGCAACACAGAAAGCCTTTGCTTGAATGTTTTGTGTGCTCTTGGCCAGGAACAAAACATTTTTTATTCATGCACTGTAATAAAGCAGGGGGTAAATTTCCTGTTGAGAAAAATGATAAGGACTTGAACGACATTGGTCGAGATTTGTTTTCTATTGAATTTCAACTAGCATAAAGCACTTTGGAGATTGCCACCAAATTAGTCTAATAGTTTTGCAGTAAATCCACTCCTAGTTTATAGCCACACTGATGGGAACCAAATTTACCTAAACGCATGTGTGTTCTCATCATAAAGTCAGCAACTCCAGAATGCAGTTATTTCCTAAGGAAGACTGGATCCTGGGGACTGCAGGTCAAGCGCAGGCTCTCTTATTTTTGTGGTTTAGAGACTTCATGTTTAATTAACAACTGTGTAAGATGACAGAGCTCTTCAGTGCAAACTGCTCTACCTGGATCAGGGGAGAAAAAAATTACCTCATTTAACTCTGTTATGCAACAGCACAGATGATTCGCTGCAGTAATTTCTGAAGGTCTGTGGCATTTTGCAGTTGGCTGTAGCGTATCTAACCATTATGGCATTGCTAAGAAGACAAATGTCCTTACGGGCAAATGTAGTTAACAGCACGATGGGTTGCAGGACAGATGGATGAAATGAGCATCTAGAAATGAGCAGCTGCTACAGTGACATGTGTCCCTTGACACAGCCTCACCGATCCAGGATGACTGTACCCTCTGCGTGTTGAAGGAGTTCTAAATGGAGATGTCTCCACATCTCCACTTGTCTTGAAGCAAGCAGTGTACCTTTCTGAATCTCATCTGTTAAATTTTTTAAGATCCCAGTTGGATTTACATTAACTTGCAAAGAAATATATTTGCTCTGTTTCCAGCCTCATAAATACATGACCGCTTTGTCAAAAGCTCTTAGTCCTGGTATAATCCATTCAAGCAAGAAGATCTGTGAAAACAATGGTCTACAAGCTGTTCCCATGATACAGAGCACTGTGGTTAAGTAGGTGCTGGTTGTACCTATGTGGAAAAGCATCAGTGTCTATGTGGTCTCAATACATCACAAGTGCACTGTGTAATCCAAGGTAAAGTAGTTTGGACTCCATCAGGATTTCTCAGAAACTTTGGAAGCCATTAAAAACTGTCTCCCTGGCAGCTGTCAGCCTTTTCCATAATAGCATTTAAATAAGATCACAGTGACTTTTATAAACTTGTTTATGACCTTGTGCCAGCTTCTCCAGTACATCTTCCTCCATTGGGATCTTTGCTAGACAGGTGTACTGGGTCTGACTGAGATGGAATTAACTTCTTAACAGCTCATATGGAGCTATGCTTTGGATCCATGGCTGAAAAGGTGTTGATAGCGCACCAGTAGTTTGGCTGTTGATGAACAGAGCTTGCACAGCATCAAATCTTTTTCTTTTTCCTGCTCTGCCCACCCCACCCAGCAAGTAGGCAGTGGCTGGGAAAGGGACTGGGAGGACACCCAGACTGGACAGCTGACCCAAACCAACCAAAGGGATATTCCATACCACATGACGTCCTGCTCAACAATAAAACCTGAGGGAAAGGGAGAGGAAAAGTCAGATAGCAGTCAAGCCTGGCAGCTGGGATCTCTAAGTAGGGACATTGGGATTGACAAACTGATCCAAAAGGGAACTGGAACCCACAGGCTTTGGACATGTTTTCTGTTGACTATGAAAGCCACTTGCCCTCTCAAGGATGATCTGGTATGCTGAATGGGCAAGTGGAACACCACTGAGGAAAGTATCCAGTGTTTGAGGGAACTAGAGATGGTGGGACTGCACCCAGACCACATGGCAGAAGGTGGTATGTAACTCACCAGTGTGTCGGAAGCAGAAAGCACAGACAATTGAAACTCATCACTGCTGATAAGCATCTAGTGTCTAGAACAGACACTGGGTCTGGGTGGAGATCTGGTGGCCAGGGTTGTGATGACACTGAATGTGGAGTGAGAACAGGTTCGGTCCTGGCCTTCCCATTCTCTTACTTATTGCAGCAGTTAACTGTGTCTGGCAGAAGACAGTAAGACAATTGCCTGTCAGAAGATACCAAGGCTGAAAAGCCCACCAAGGAATGTTTGTGCAGCTGATGAGCCCACTTAATGATCTGCCTCTAGCCCCATCACCACACTTTACACATTAATAGAAAACTGAAGTATAAATGTTAACCTTATTTTGGACCTATTCTGTGGAATGAGAATTCAACACCGAATCCTAAGGACAGATTGACAGGTTTGTCCTCCCCACCCATCCCAGAAGGGATGACTTTTGGTAAGATTTGCACCTCGTGGTTTAAACCACCTTGTGGTTTAGAGCTATAGAGCAATTTCTGCAGCTTAGTGCATTTACCACCGTCACACTTGAAGAATCTGTATACACTGCAAGTGTAAATAAACTGTGTTATTTGTGCATGCAACTGTTTCTTGTGAATACAACCAGACCTACAGTATAATGGGCTGTTTGTGTACCTGGTGTCGGACCTATATTGCAGGAAAACTGTGCTATTCCCACATCTGACAGCTCCCTTTGAAGGAAACCAGACCTACAGCAAACAGGCTGTTAGCGTGTCTCTGGTGTTGGACCTATAGCAACACATCTTAATTGGTATAGCTATGAAAAGATAAGTCAGGTGGCCCCTAGCCACTCTAACCTCTGAGGACTGGCTAGAACACAAGGGGATTCATCTCTTAACTAAATTTACCATTCACGCAACACCAGTGTCATATGCCAACACCCTGGTGATGATGTGCTGGCTGGACTCCAAACCACTAACGGTGACGTGATTCTTTCAATGGCTACAGAGATTCAAAGGGAACCTCCCCTCCAGCCCCCACCATGGGCCTATGTCTCAGCTGTCAGGGATGCCCCATAGAGTCAGCTTCACCCTGCCAGAGGGAAAGGGGGACCAAGATGCTTGTGCCATCTGTAGTTCCTCATGCACAACTAAGATGAGAACAAGAAGTGGCACAATGTGCCAACTGCAAACCCAAAAGCCCACATACATGAACTGCAAGGAAGTCCACTACTAAGAAGCACCCATTCAAGAAGGCTGACACTCCAGTTGCCACCAAAATAGTGGAAGGTAACCAGCAATGCCCCAGACACAGAAGAGCTGAGAACACTTCCTTTGTCCTTGGTGAAGTAAATTCTGGTCTCAGACCACAGGACACAGATAGTGATTGTACCAAATAAGGATAGAGGATCCCTGTCTCTGGCCAGGCAGAGGAAAAGGAGAACCAGATGTACTGGATAGTATATATTCATAGCATGGCACATGGGACCCACAGGAGTAGAAGGTCCTCTGTGACTAACCTGATCTTCTATGACAAGATGACAGGCTGAGGATGAGGGAAAGGCTGTAGATGTTGGACTTCAGTAAAGCTTTTGACGCTGTTTCCCACAGCATTCTTCTGGAGAAACTGACTGCTCATGGCCTGGATGACTGTACACTTTGCTGGAAAAAAAAAATGCGTGGATAGCCAGGCATGAAGAGTGGTGGTGAAAGGAGATACATTCAGTTGGCAGCCAGTCACAAGCGGTGTTCCCCAGAGCTCAGTATTGGGGTTTGTTCTTTTTATTCTCTTTATTTATCATCAGTGATCTGGACAAGGGCATTGAGGGCACGTTTATTAAGTTTGTAGATGACACAAAGTTCAGCAGGCATGTCAATCTGCTTGAAGGTAAGGAGGCTCTGCAGAGGTATCTGAGCCAAGGCCAATTTTATGAGGTTGCACAAGGTCAAGTTGCAGGTCCTGCACTTGGTTCACAACAACCACATGCAGGCTTGGCGCAGAGTAGCTGGAAACATTTCTGTCAGTAAAAGACTTGGGGGTGTTGGTCAACAACAACCTGAGCATGAGCCAGCAGTGTGCCCAGGCGGCCAAGAAGGCCAACAGCATCCTGGGTTTTATCAACACTAGTGTCACCAGCAAGACTAGAGGATTTATTGTTCCTCTGCACTCAGCACTGGTGAGGCCACACCTCAAATACAGGGTTCAGTTTTGAGCCCCTCACTACAAGAAGGACATTAGAGAAAATAGCCTCAAGTTGTATCAGGGGATGTTTAGGTTGGATATTATGAAAACTTTCTTCAACAAAAGGCTTGTCAAGCATTGGAACAGGCTGTCCAGGGAAGTGATAGATACACCATCCCTGCATGTATTTAAAGGATGTAGAGATGCGATGCTTGGGCACACAGATTAGTGGTGACCTGGTAGTGCTGAGTTAACAGTTGGACTTGATGATCTTAAAGGTGACTTCCAGTCAAAATGGTTCTGTGAAGGCTTTGGTGAGCACTGATGTACAGTGTATCTTAATGCTGTCAGAGTACAAGGAAGCAGAACCCACCTGGATTTCTGGAGTGATCTAGACTGGGAATGTAAGGGTTAGTTGTTTGAACATCAGGACATCTAGGGAGACAAGGGAATATACAGATGAGCTCATGATTGAGAGGTGGACCCGACCACTGAAGCTATCACACAGATGTAGATGGCAGAGCTATGGAGGGCAGAGACAAGATAATTCAGAAAGATAGGCAAGAGGAGCATGAGGCAACCCAGTACTGAAGTCTTCTTTCCTTAACTGATCTCCATATGAGAATTTTATTGCCTTCAGCCACATGGAGAATCTACATATTGAGATTTCACAGTGGTGAGATGCTGACACAAGGATTTGAACTTCTCAGTACTACAGGATTACAAAGAACAAGCACTAGCTTCTGTTGATGCAAGTCAGCATGGCTCCATTGACTACAGCAACCTCATTGACTTAGACAAGACTTAATCAAATACATCTCTGATCACTCGTTTTATTTCAGTATCCTACTTTTACTTTCTCACTGGGGCCTCAAACAGTGTTATTCAAGACACTGATAAGGACAAAAGTCAACAGTGTCATTAATGTCAACCATAGCTTCAAAGTCTATCTTTCTACTGCCCATACTCCATCTAAACTAAATTTGGTAAGATTCATCTGAGTCTGAGGTAACTAAATTCATTATGCAGAGCACTGACCTCTCCTACCACAGGCTCCTGTGCCCCACCCTGCATGTTTATTTCAAAGATTATCTAATTTGATGCAAAAGTGCTTACCTAGCTGGAAAGCAGATGGTGGTAAGTACTGCAGAAGGATGAAAGCTTTCCAGAAAGCACTGAGTGGAATGAACCAGCCCTTTCATCTGGCTTTTCTCTAAAGAGCTGAGGCAACTCTGGAGAGCTGCTGGGTAACAACATCCTGCATGTAAGGCACCTTTGGCAAAAAAAAGAGCAAACTTCTGACACATATTTGCTAGCAAAATGCCGAAGCGCAGCAGCCAGCTGAGTAGCCAGCAGTGGTACAGCCAGCGTTTGTCACACAGAAGACAGCCAGAGCACAACTCCTTGACCTGAGTAGTGATGGGGAAGAGAGACTTACACTGCAGAGTCTTGTGTTCCTAAACATATAGAATCCCAACCAGTGCTGAAATGATCAGAGGACAATACTGTGATTAATAGCACGTGGTTTTGAAACACCATCTGTCTTCTGTCCTGCTCCAGGCTGTTCAACCTCATCCACCTTTGCCTCCCAAGCTGTATCTTGCACTTTGGCTTTGTCTCAGCAGTGTGGTGAGGGAGGCATCAGAGACAGTTCTGCTTCCCATGGCACAACCCCCAGCAATACTACTCTCTTACCCCCTGAGGTGCAGAACAGGGTTGGGAGGGAGGGGCAAGCAGGCATACATTGGGGCAGGGATGATAGAAGGATGGTCTCAACATCAGGTAAAGGATGAGTTGGGAGAGAATGAGGGACTTGTGCTGCTCTCAAGACATCTGGATGCATTGTATCAATTCCCAACCTCTCTGTCACTTCAATAAACCAAACCTACCTGTTTAACTTTTAAACTGTCTCAGCATAAGTCCTTACCTGGGCCCTGAAACAACTACCATTTCAGCAGGATCCCCATAGCTGGGCTCTGAGATAGACACAGCTGTGTTGGTTGCAAGCCCCTCAGACAGGGCTCGTAGACAGAACTCTCAGACATACCTCAGACTTCGCGAAACTGCTCAGAGAAACCGTTGGGCTCTGGCAGGCAAACATCTCACTGCCACCCTTAACACAACAGGCAGCAGAAAGTCATTGCTGCTGCAGACCCTCATCCAGACAGACAGACAGACAATAAATATAGAGACATGTTACTTGTGTGCGTGCAGAAGCTGTAGGATGGCGGCCCGAGAGTGTAGGAACAGCTGCCCTCCACCGATTTTGTGTGAATGACAGTAAAGGGTGAGCTGATCGCGGTCCCACCACCATCCCCTGTCTGGCTGTAGGCTGCTGCCCTCCTCCGGCAAGCCGGGACAGAGCCCTTACCTCCAGAGCAGCTCCCTGTATTAGAAAGTGAACTGAGCTCAGGTGCTGGTACCGGCTGCCAGAAATTACAGCTCCCAAACACCCAGTTTGCCGACTCACTGTCTGCGTGAAGTAGAAAATCAGGACCCTGGGCACTCAGCCTTTCTGTCCTGCGAGGGAAGCCTCTGTGGTTGGAAAGGACTGCATGCCACTCAAGGAGCAAGTGCCATCCTGAGCCTGTGTGTGACATCGCTAGTGCTGAACAATGATGTCCCTGCAGAGAGGGTGCAGATCCGGGGCTCTTCTCCCTTAGTGACAACTTTTAGTTGTTATTGTTGTTTTTTTTTTTTCTAATGTCTGTATCTTGGCAACGAATGAGTTGTTGACTTGGAAGCTCAGAGCTTTAAATAAGGCGAGGGTTGTTCGAGTATTTCTGCTGAATCCTACATCTATTACTATGGCCAGACTGTGAAGTCAAATCTCAACGCAGGTATCAGGCACTTGCTTTCCAGCAAGCGCCATTCCAGGGAGTTCCTTGCTGCTTCCCTTCTTTATCACCCTGCTTAGGACAACTGCCACTGGTAGCAGGGCTTCTTCCCCCAGATACCCTGTACACACCTTACTGCCACCATTGTTCTCATCCCAGAGGTCCTCTGAATGAAAGTCATGCTCTGGAAGAGGAAATGCCTCTGAATGGATTAAGATTCCCCCAACTGGCTCTCACAAACAGAAGGAAACAAGGCAGGACTGAAGCTCGTCATAAGCAAGTCCACTTGAAGCAACAGCCCCTTCCACCAAATGGAGATGAGTGGTGCAATCAAGGCTGAAACCAACCTGGCAGCAGAAAGAACCTTCAAGTAACTAAAAATCAAGAGAGTTTTATTACCAAGGAGACATTTCTGCTCTGAAAGCCTGGAGTTTTATGTGCTCAGCTTAAAGCATTGCATCATCCTAGCTGTGAGAAAAACAGGTATCTGGGAAGAGCACAGAGGCCCAGGTTCAGGCCACCTGCTGCTGGAGACTGCTGGAAAATGCAACTTTTTTACTCACAGATGCCTTATATCATGTCTCTCAAACTCTGTTATTTCAGGTAGAACTCTACTATTTCAGTTAGAAGCCTATCTTACTCAAACTTTGGTTTAAGCACACTCTGTGGAATATTTAAAGTGCTGGGCACGCCTTTCTGGATTCCCACGTACACCTCAGGGATGCTCCACAAGGCACACAAGCAACTCAGATGACCCCGAGGCTGCCCAGCTGCTGCGCCACAACATAGCACAGATAGAGCCACCACACCTTCATGAATTGTTTCAGCCAAATCCATTATGACAGACAGCCCCAGGGTGCACATACTGTCCAGCAGCAAAGGGAGGTGTCCATTACCTTAATTTGCAGTGCAATACCTGGGATGTTTTTCCATTTCAGCGTTGGGTCATGGCACTGGTTTTTCTCTGAGCCCCTGGACCAGACCTCTGACGCAGGCTTCTCTCTGGACATCCCTTGCTTGTACATTTTCCAAGAGTGGTCTGCAAATTTTTTTTACCTATCTTCTCCACCTGCTGTATTCTGTGGGTGTCTTAACTCTGCTTGTTCATATTGGCTCTCAGCTGGCATCAACACCTTTTCCACAAGCTGTAACCCTAGAAACCAGACCACTTGCTGTCATCGCTGGCCTAAAATCCCAACTAACCCAGACAGATTTACTACAGCTGATTTCATAGAATGGTTTAAGTTGGAAGGGACCCTTAAAGTTCTTCTAGTCTAATCCCCCTGCAGTGAGCGTGGACATCTGCAGCCAGAGCAGGTTGCCCAGAGCCTTGTCCAAGCTGGCCTGGAATGTTTGCAGTGATGGGGTTTCTACTACCACATTTCTGGGCAACCTGGGCCACTGTTTCAACACCCTCAATGTAAACAATTTCTTCCCTATATCTTATCTAGACTAAACCTCCCCTCTTTTAGTTTAAAGCCATTACCCCTTGTCCTTTCACAATAGGCCCTGTTAAATAGATTGTCTCCATCTTCCACCAGATTGCAAGATGCACTGTCCTCATTTATAAACATGCCTGTATGTATGCACAAACTTCAAATTGAAGGCAGTC